>MDKI01143752.1:0-16656 GCA_005239505.1 Nicotiana paniculata
GGCACCTTGAGTAGTTAACTCATGAACTAGTTTGCATTACCATAGATTGGGTAAGGGATTGAATTTATCCCAAGGGGAAGGTGTTAGGCACCCCTCAGGATCCACAACTATGGGTCCCGGCCAAATGATTTCGTGAATTTGGACAGTAAATAAATAACAAGCAAGGCTCACATAAGAGGGGATTTCAAACAAAGGTTGGAGTTTTATTGAAAGTTTGAAAAGAAACTAAAAGTAAACATTTGAGAAAATGTCCTAGGTTTAAAGTAATACGGATCACATCAATGCAATACCCGACAATCACTCCTCGAAGAGGGGCTACACGTGGTATTAGTGCACCGGTCATCATATCCATATTCTACCCTTCCCACCCTGTGAAGGTAATTAAAGCGTGTGTTGGTCACGGATTCTATTGTGTGCTATTACCCGTCCCATCTTATCAGTCCTGGAGGAGGTTAGGACTACTATCCTAAAGTGTAGGTACTAGGCATAACCCCTAGGTTTGAAGGACAAAATGCTAAACGACAAACAAAATAATTAGGACTGCAAATACAGGGAAACATATAGAGGCAGATATGAGGCTCATGAATTCCTCCACAAATTAATACACATAATTAGCACGACTCAAACACAAAGAGGTCTTTGAATTTCAGAACCTAAGGCAGGATGTCTAAGTAAGAATACTACAGCAGGACAGTCTGATTACTGGGTTTCAGAAGGTGTCTTTTTACCAGTTTTAGACTATGAATTCTAATCTGTAATTAGCCAAACAATACAAAGAAACAGCTTTTCTAGTTTTAATAAACTTTAATGCCTAAGGCTTGCCTAAGCGGGTTAAAAATACTCCAGTTATCCTGCTTAGACTTAGTCGTGGTAAAAAAGTGAGTATTTAAACAAGTATGGATGCAGGTCCTACGAAGCATGATATCTAAATGCTGGCAGGATGTTGAGTATGCAAAACTATGCATGCTGTTTTAAAATGCACAAAACGTTTTCAGTAATCAAAATCTATTTTAGGGAGATTTACTTATTAGACATCTTTTGGCTCGAAACAGAACACACAAAGGCGTAATTGTGGTTAAATTGCAGAACCTAACACAGGATTTCTAAATGTTCACAGCAGTATGTCCTTAACACATGAGTTCGGCATAGGTAATATGAGCATGCTGAGAAATGAATTCCTAAGGTAACATGGTCTCTAATGCAAATATTGACGATTAATGTGTTTAACCTAAAACAGGATTTCTAGACATGGTGATCGTGAAGATGCAGAGACAGTAAGATTATAACAACCATTTTATAGTTATTTGAACTACTAACAGGATTTCTAGGTGAGACATTTGCAAAGATGATGCAACAATTATAGCAGCTTTTACTGGTTGTTTAACTACAAATATGATTCTCTAAGTGGCCATGAGTAGGGCAGAGATGTTGAGATAAACAGGCCTAAAACATGTTCTCTAATACATGCATGGCATGTATTCCTAAGCATGTTGACTATTGCACACACATACAAAATAAATCCTATAGCGTGGTTTCTACCCGTAATTATACTAAGCATGCATAAACCCACCCATTTCACTATTCAGCCCATAATCATTTTTATAATTAATTATTACAGACCAGCATTCCATAAATTACACAAAAATAAATAAGAAAATTAAGAAGTTACTATAGGGAGCCTAACAGTAGGCCCAAGTATCTAGATCCAAACATGTCATATGAAATGACCCTTTGTAACCCAGGTGTGTCAGTGTTCCTAAGGATCTCAGAGGATCCCAGGCAGTGCTCACACCCAAGTACCCTAGCCAGGAATGAGTAAGTGTAGTGTGGAATGCCAACCTTGTGTGTCAGAAATCAATGGGTACTCAAATGGTCCCCAAGGCAGTGCTCACACGAAGGGGGTTGAACTTAGAACTAAGAGTAGTGAGATGTGCCTATAGTTTAAAAAGAGTTGAGTTTGAAAAGTAGCTTTTGAAATAACTGTTTTTGAAAATAGCTTCAGAGAACAACATGAGAGTTTGCTTTATGAAAATTGGTTTGAAAAAGAAAGAAACAGGACAATCAGCAACTCAGAACATACATGGTTTAGGAAGCAAACACAAACAGGGATAGGGGGAAAAGGGGGACAAATAAGTCACATAGTAGAAGCAGACTTGCACACAATTAGTCCTCAGGATAATGCTATAGGTTTAAACAATCACAGCCTAGTTATCACAGAATGTTCATGCCAGGAATCTAACATCATTAGATTGAGGGGGTATCAAACAGAGTCATATATTAGGTCCAGGATTAGGATTTACATAATAACTAAGTATTAGGGGGTACATGCTCATAGTGTTGGGAGTCAGGCAGATTCATGATGGAAAACATATAAGGAAAAGCAATAGACATGTTAGACTAAAGGGAAAGGGGAATCATATAGACAAGTAAGACATGCTAAACATAGAAGGAAAGAGAGGTCACATGGACAAAGCAAATATACTAGCTGCAAGGCAAACAACAGAACCATAAGTAGAAGCATAAGAGAAATAACAGGAACCTTAATACAAACAGAAACATATTGAGTTGGATGCTATAAACTTAAACTAGAAACATACCAGTTAAGAGTAAGAATAGAACAACAAGGTGCAGAGAAGTAAAGCAGTAGGACAGTGGTATGCAGAGCAATAGAGCAGCAATAATTTACTCAGTCTTGGCTTTCAGCCTACTGAGTAGCTAGAGGAACAAGAGAAAATATGCCGCAAAGCAAGTGAGAATTTAGAGCAATGTGAGTGTTGTCTGCGTGTATGTGTTCGTGTATCTATTAGTGTCTTATGCTAAAGAGAGTAGGGTATTTATAATTATGAAAACGAGTAAAAAAATAAGGTATGGAGTAACTAGTCTAACATAATTATGGAAATAACAAACAATCAGTATCAATTGAAGGTCTGGACTCCCTTTAATTAAGGAGTCAAGTTCAAACGGGCCAATCAGAGTTAAATCAGGGGAAGGAATCAACTAGAGTGATTTTACTACAACATGGGTAGTAAAAGCATGGAGTATGTAATAAAGACCAAGTTCATAACACATAATTAAGGAAAGTACACACTAAAAAACTGATAGCATATTCATAAAGAAAAGTATGAGTTTAATTCTGAAAATTAGTCGAGGGAATCTCGAATACAATTAAAATCACAGGGAATCAAGTATAATCAAGGAAAGCATCCAACAATCAAGGAAACAATTCAAAAAATCAGTACAGAAAATAATAATCAGCACCAGACTCAGTAGAGGGTATCGGATAAACAACCATTAAATAAATAATCAGACCTTATTTAAACAATAATCAGCACCAGAGTTTAGAGAAACCCTAAGTGAGAGGAATAGCAGAGATTCAGTAACCCCAACCACGAATTAGAGTAAGAAGCATAGAGCACATAGAGAATCCAGAAGAAACATACAGATTGGCCAAACATAGCAAATATGACGAACTAAAACCCTACAAAAATTGGGGTTTTCAGTAAGTAACTTTGAATCAATCGTGTTAACAGAGAAAAGCATAGAATAACATTAAAGTAGAAGTAAAAGAAAAATTGATTTTTGAAAGGGGTTTGTGAAACCCTAGATTTAAAATTGAAAGATCGTTTAAAAATGAAAGTTTTCAGAGAAAAACATAGAAAGAAGATTCATAATACTATAGATCTAAAGTAGACCTAGAATAAATCGAAAGACGTAGGGTTAGGGTTTTGTGGAACCCAGAGAAGTAGGAAGAACCTCAAAGACGGCAACGGCCTAAGCCGGAACAAGTTGTAATCCTTACTCAAACGGTCGGGGAGGTCGGAAAGTGGCATGGGACCATGGGAGATGAGTTGGACCGCTCCAGGTTCGCCTGAGAGCCCTAGAGTATCATTGGACCGGTGCAAAGTGGGTAGGTAACCAAGAGGTGGTGAAGAACCATAGCTTTCGGTGAGAGAACCGGCCGGAGAAGGTGAACAGAACCCATCGGAGGAGAGAAGCCAAGGAAACATCTAGAGAGAGCTAGATAGTAATAGAGAGAGATAGAGAGAGAACAAGCCTTGGGAAGATGAGAGGTCGGTTGGGGGGTAATTGAATTAATTATGGTAAGTTGGTTCTGGACTGTTGATCTCATATGATCAATGGCTCAGATCACATATGGGATTGGGTCGGGTGCTTAGGACTTGGGCCTTGGGTTGTTGGGTCAATTTAGTTGGGATGTGGGTTTGGGTAAATAAGACTGAAATTGGAACTAAAAAATGGCTATAAGTTAAATACCCAATTAGAAGTAGATAAATATTTTATAAAAATGGCTAATAATTATAAAAAAATGAAATTGCTACTTAATAGATTAAGCTAAAATGATTAATTAGTATTAAAAATATAAATGACTAATTATTGAGCAAGATTAACATAGAAATAAGTAATTAGGCTATAATTGCAATGTTATTGCAATTATAGTCGAATGGTGCCAATTCGGCTAGTTTGTGAAATAAATTTGGTCTTAATAAGACCAAAATGATATATTAAATCAGGAAATGTTTCGAAATTATTTGTAATACAATTTATTATCAATTATTAGAGATAAACCACTAGGTGAATTAATAAAAAATGTGGGAAAAAATAGCAATTGTTATAAAAACTGATTTTGAAGGTATATAGACAAGTTTAAGATAATTTTGAGAAAAAATTGGGTATCAACAGCTGCCCCTCTTTACCCAGAAAGGATGAAAGAGTTGTCGGGTAAAGATATGATGGCCAATTTTGACCGAGTGAAAAATATTATGAAAGATTTAGGCTGCACCCTGGCTTTTGAACTGCCTACATATCCCTGGTTTTACAGGAATCAGGTCGTATGTAGTTCACGAGTTACCGGCGAAGTGTGCCAGTAATGTTTCATGAGGAAGGACGCAAGGTGCAAGGCAAGGTGAGCAAAAAAAATGGTTTACGGGGTAGTTGGGAGAACTGGAGCGGCCCGCTCTTGCCTGCTGGCTACTCCTAGCCGGATTTCCTGCAAACAAGTAACAAACATGGATTGTGCGTAATTTAAACATGATGTAGATTCCCATTGGACTATGAATGTTGTCTTTGGACGGTTGAGGATGACGTCCTTAGATCATGACGTCCTGGGCCATGAATCGCTTGATGCGGGATTCGCAGGCTATGAAATGATGTTCTCGGGCCATGAGGATGGTGCCTCCGAACCATGATGCCTTTGAATAATGATATGAATAATGATAAAAAGAGATCCTCAGGCCATGAAATGATGTTCTCGGGCCATGAGGATGGTGCCTCCGAACCATGATGCCTTTGAATAATGATATGAATAATGATAAAAAGAGATCCTCAGGCCATGAAATGATGTTCTCGGGCCATGAAGATGGTGCCTCTGAACGATGACGCCTTTGGATAGGTTGGCGATATTTCAGCCCATGAGAAGTGCAATGGTATGATGCTGACAAGACAGAGCTTAGTCTTGTGAATTAAAAGGGGCAAAGCTTAGCCCGGAAAGAAACAAAGTAGATAATGACAGAGACAATGGTTTCTTTAAAAGGTAAATGAGAGGCATCGTTTAGCCTCGGAAGGCAGAATAGTAGCCTTATGCAAGAAATAAAATGCAGATGGAGGCAGAGCTTAACCTCGGAAGGCAGAATAGTAGCCTTATGCAGGAAATAAAATGCAGATGGAGGTAGATCTTAACCTCGGAAGGAAGAATGGTAGCCTTATGCAGGAAATAAATGTAGATGGAGGCAGAGCTTAACCTCGGAAGGCAGAATAGTCGCCTTATGCAGTGCGGAAAATAAAAGTGCAAATGGAGATAGTTCTTAGTCTCGGATGGCAGAATAGTAGCCTTATGCAAGATTAAAGGAAGGACAACAGAAATTCTTAGCTAGCGTTAATTGCAGTAGAGCCTTGTGATAATGAAGCATCGTTTGTGCTGATAATAAATGTTGGTGTGCGCGATGAGTTTAAGGAACGATGTTTATCCTTTGAGCGGATAATATGTTTTGGGGATTCTACAATTGGTTCCTGCATCTAAAGAAAGATCATGAGCTTTGTAAAGGGGAAGGTTAGTTTGCATTCCCGCTGGCTCTGCTTGCTCATTGGCTTATTCATGATGTTACTGTTTGTATCATTGGGGTAGCGTCCGCTAAACAAGCTGTTTCTGAAGAATAAATATGCATGATTTTGTAAAAGTATAATATATAATCTAAAATAGTTTTAGATGAACCGACGACATGACACGCCTCGAGACATTGCAACCTCTCCTGCTGTGGAATTTTGAGGGTCCTCCTCAAAATTCTGCCCCAGTTTGCTGGGTGGACGCCTCTGACTGCTGCTCGTGCCGTGGCTGGCTGAACTTTCTTCAAACTTTTGAGGGTTCTCCTCAAAATTCTGCCCCAGTTTCCAATTGCGGGGAAAAATAGATTTTATTGAATTGTGACCGAACCCATAGGGCTGCCTACGTATCCTCTCTTAAACGAGAATCAGGTCAGACGTAGTTCAATTACATCATTGGGAAAACATAAAGATTACAAATAGTAGCGCTTGACTGCATCTGAATTGATCGTCTTGGGCAAGACTTCTCCGTCCATTGATGCGAGTATAAGTGCTCCTCCTGTCAGTACTCTATGAACCATCTACAGACCTTGCCAGTTAGGAGAGAACTTCCCCTTGGCTTCATCTTGATGCGGAAAGATTTTCTTTAACACCAGCTGCCCTGGTGTGAATCATCTCGGCTTGACTTTCTTGTTGAAGGCTCTGGCCATTTTGTTCTGATATAATTGACCATGACATACTGCATTCATTCTTTTCCCGTCTATGAGGGCTAGTTGCTCATAACGGCTCCTTACCCACTCTGCATCATTGAGCTCAGCTTCCTATATAATTCGTAGAGATGGGATCTCCACTTCGGAAGGAATTACAGCTTATGTACCATAAACTAGCATATAGGGAGTTGCCCCTGTTGAGGTACGAACTGTGGTGCGATATCCCAATAAGGCAAATGATAACTTCTCGTGCCACTGTTTGTTCCTTTCTATCATTTTCCTTCGTATTTTCTTGATATTCTTGTTGGCGGCCTCAACGGCTCCATTCATCTGAGGTCTATATGCTGTGGAATTCTTGTGTTTGATCTTGAAGGTTTCACACATGCCTTTCATCAAGTCACTGTTGAGATTAGAACCATTATCGGTGATGATTGAGTCTGGAACTCCGAATCGACAAATAATGCGGTCACGGACGAAATCGGCCACAACTTTCTTGGTAACTACTTTGTAGGAGGCTGCTTCGACCCATTTAGTAAAGTAATCAATGGCGACCAGAATAAATCTGTGTCCATTAGAGGCGGCAGGATCGATTGGTTCAATGACGTCCATGCCCCAGGCGGCGAACGGCCAGGGTGAACTTGTTGCATTAAGCTCACTGGGAGGTACCTTTATCACATCTCCATATATCTGACAACGGTGGCATTTCCAAACATACTAGATGCAGTCCATTTCTATAGTCATCCAAAAGTAACCAGCTCGGAGTATCTTCTTTTACAAAACAAAACCGTTCATATGTGGGCTGCAGGTCCCAGCATGAACTTCCTTCAACAAACTTGATGGTTCTTCTGTGTCGACGCACCTTAGCAAACCCAAATCGGGAGTTCTCCTATACAGGATTCCTCCGCTGTGAAAGAAATTGTTAGACAACCTTCGAAGTGTGCGTTTCTGAGTGGCATTTGCAAGCTCCGGGTATTCTCCTTTTGCCAAGTATTCCTTTATATCATGGAACCAAGGATTTCCGTCTGCTTTTTCTTCGACATGGGCACAGTAAGCTGGCTGATTGTGGATTTTCACTGGAATAGGATCAAAGAAGTTCTTTTCTAGATGCTGAATTATAGATGACAAAGTAGCCAAAGCATCGATGAACTCGTTCTGGATTCTGGGGACATGCCGGAACCCTATCTTTGTGAACCTCTTTCCCAACTCCTGAACGTGATGCAAATAGGGTAATATCTTGGAATTTTTGGTTTCCCATTCTCCTTGTACCTGATGTATCAATAAGTCTGAGTCACCAATCACTAACAGCTCCTGGACGTTGATGTCGATGGCCATGTTGAGCCCCAAGATGCAGGCTTCGTATTCGGCCATATTTTTGGTACAAGGGAACCTGAGTTTGGCGGATATCGGATAGTGCTGGCCGGTCTCTAATACTAGTACTGCTCCAATACCGATTCCTTTGAAGTTTTCTGCTCCATCAAAGAACATCCTCCAACCGTCGTAAGATTCTGCAATGTCTTTTCCTACGAACGATACCTCTTCATCAGGAAATACGTTTTCAGGGGTTAGTATTCTCCGTCTATGGGATTCTCAGTAAGATGGTCTGCCATAGCTTGTCCTTTAACTGCCTTCTGAGTCATGTAAACAATGTCGAATTCACTCATCATGATCTGCCACTTGGCTAGCTTGCCAGTGGGCATAGGCTTTTGAAAGATATACTTCAATGGATCCATCCTTGATATGAGATATGTTGTGTAGGCACAGAAGTAGTGCCTCGGCTTCTGTGCAACCCAGGTCTAAGCACAACAAGTGCGTTCCAGTAAATAATATCGGGCCTCATACGGAGTGAACTTCTTGTTGAGGTAGTAAATGGCTTGCTCCTTCCTTCCTGTTTCATCATGTTGCCCAAGAACGCAACCGAAAGCTCCGTCTAGCACTGCAAGGTAGAGTAACAGAGATCTACCTGGCTCAGGTGGTACCAGAACCGGCGGTGTTGAGAGGTACTCCTTGATTCTGTTGAAATCCCTTTGACAATCCTCGGTCCACTTAGTTGCGGCGTCCTTCTTCAGCATCTTGAAGATTGGCTCACAGATGACTGTAGATTGTGCTATAAACCGGTTGATGTAATTAAGCCTCCCCAAGAAACTCATCACATCTTTCTTGTTCCTCGGTGGTGGTAACTCTTGAATGCTTTTGACCTTGGAAGAATCCAATTCTATTCCCCGGCGGCTTACAATTCCCAGCAACTTCCCAGCAGGAACCCCGAATGCACACTTTGCGGGGTTCAGTTTCAGATTGTATTTTCGCAACCGATTGAAGAACTTCCCCAAATTCTCCATGTGATCAGCAGCTTCCTTTTATTTGATAATGACTTCATCTACGTACACCTCGATCTCTTTGTGAATCATGTCATGGAATATGGTGGTCATGGCCCTCGTGTAAGTGGCCCCTGCATTCTTTAGACCGAATGGCATCATCTTGTAACAATACACTCCCCACGGCGTAATGAACGGTGTTTTCTCAGCATCTTCCTCATCCATACAAATCTGGTGATAACCAGCGAAGCAATCCACAAAGGACTACAATTCATGTTTGGCGCAGTTGTCAATTAGAATGTGTATATTTGTCAAGGGGAAGTCGTCTTTTGGACTGGCCCGGTTGAGATCCCGGTAATCGGCGCAGACTCTGACCTTCCCGTCCTTCTTCGGCACAGGTACAATGTTAGCTAACCATGTCGGATACCCCACTACCTGGAGAACTTTGGCGTAGATCTGCTTGGTAACCTCTTCTTTGATTTTCAAACTCATTTAGGGTTTGAACTTTTTGAGATTTTGTTTCACTGGTGGACACGTTGGATTGGTTGGTAGTTTGTGAGCCACAATAGACGTACTTAGGCCAGCCATGTCATCATACGACCATGCAAATATGTCCTCATACTCTCTTAGAAACTCTGTGTATTCTTTCTTTTCTGATGGTGACAAATGAATGTTGATGCGAGTTTCCTTGACGTTTTCTTAATCTGCCAGGTTGATAACTTCGGTCTCATCCAGGTTGGACTTAGGTCTATTCTCAAAGTTCTCAATTTCCTTGACAATCTCAGTAGGTATGTTGTCTTCATCTGAATCAATGTGCATTTGCTGCGTTGTCTCATTGTATGTTACAGTTATCGGTTCATCAAGACAAGTAATAGTAATGTTGTATAAATAAAGTAATGAGGGAAAACAATAGCAATAAATATCAGATTTCGTATGAGAAATTTAGAAGATTCTTTGATAGATTGAATAACTGTTTTGAACATTGAAGATCTTTATTGCAGGAATTAAAAACAAATGCAGGAAAATCATTTAGTAAATAATGCTTGTTTTAGCCTTGCTACCCCGAGGCTCGTCGAGCTTTGGTTGTCTTGATAGACCAGATCTTGAGATATGCCCCCTTGATTACAGTTTGTATGGAAGGGCCTTCCTCCCCCTCACCCTCGAGGACAACACAGCAATCCATGTCATCATTCTGTAGAAACAAGATCCTCATTGCTGCAAGCGCTTCTTCTTCATCTGAATCGTAGATAGTGTCAGCTTGCTTGAAAGTCTGCTCAAGATGAGGTATCGGCTGCTCCAAAGGGTAATAGGGACTGTGCCAAGGTGGCGACCGGTTGTTGAATTCCTTCCAGGTGTACTCATACCCTAGACCGAAAGTGGTACCATGTTCCTTGAGCTTTATAGGCTTCGTGAACCCTTGGAGGTTTTTACCGAACCCTTTGCCTGACTCATATCCTCTCCAATTCAAGATGATCTCGATCTTGTTATCCCACCATTTATCCTTGTCGATGGAATTGACCCGTTCAATATGGTGGTAAGTTCCTCCATCTATCTTCTTTTTCCCGTCAATCATCAGAATAGTTTGACGGTTATAAATGGGGTTGCTACCGTCACCATGAATAATGACCTCTTGGTGGTTCCACTCAAATTTTACCGCCTGATAGAGTGTTGATGCTCCGGCCCCAGCAGCATGAATCCAGGGTCATCCTAACAACAGGTTGTAGGATGCCAGAACATCCATCACCTAGAAATCCACTTCGAACCAAGTTGGCCCCATCTGTAGACATAGACTGATCTCCCCCATGGTGGACCTTTGAGAACCGTCAAAAGCTTTCACATTGATCGCCCCATCCTTTATCTCATGTAGCCCTTTACCCAATTTATTGAGTGTTATCAGCGGACAGATGTTAAGACTGAAACCTCCATCTATCAAGATTCTTGTGATGAAATGATCCTCGCATTGCATGGTGATGTGCAGCGCTTTGTTGTGCCCCAATCCTTCAGGTGGTAGCTCATCCTCATGAAAAGTGATTTTATGACTCTCCAATACCTGGCCTACCATATTGGTCATTTCCCCACTAGTGATGTTGTTTGGCACATATGCTTCACTCAACACTTTCAGTAAAACATTTTTGTGTGTTTCAGAATTCTACAGCAGAGAGAGGATGGATATTTGTGCCAGTGTCTTATTTAGCTGGTCGATGAATGAATACTCCTTTGCCTGTATCTTTCTCCAAAGGTCATCGGGACCTGTTTCAATAAGGGGAGGCCGGTTGGCGGCCTGCTTGCTTGACTCGGCCAGATGCTCAGGGGTGTAGACCCGACCAGTTCTCGTCATACCCTGTGCTGTGACAGCTTCCTCAGACCTGACCTTGCTTTTCCTTCTTGCCTCAGCTATGTAGTCCCAAGGAATAGCGTTTGAATAGAAGGGTGGAGTAGTTGACATTGCCACCGAAATTGGTGCAGCCATCTTTATTTCAAATGGAATGTGTGTTCGGGGTGGCAAGATTGCGACTTGGAATGAAGAGGGTGTATTTGCTGGAGCACAAACTCAAATTCAATTGGCACTGGTGTCTTTGCCGGTGGCTCTGCTTCAAACTCAAATGGTATAGACATATTCACCTCAGCGGCCTCAGATGGCTGAATCTGGACTATGATCGGTTTGAGAGTGACTGAGGATTTCTTTAGGTCATCGCCTTCTGCTATCAAATCGATTGACCCCTCGGGGTCCTAATCATCTTCTATGTCAATCATATGGATGCCTCTACCCTTATGGTCTATCATAGGATTGTCGCGAACGTTTGGAGGGGGGTTTTTTGCCATAATAATCTTGTTGTCGATGAGAGCCTGTATTTTGTCCTTTAGAGAACGGAATTCTTTGATGATGTGTCCTTTCATGTCGAAATGGTATGCACAGGACTTTTTTGGGTTAACCCACTGAGACGGATTCTCAAGGGTGGCAGCAGGGATAGGTGTAACATAACCAGCAGCTTTGAGTTTTTCATATAGCTGGTCAATGGGCTCGGCTATGGCAGTATATTGCTTTGGAGGATGACAATCAAAATTTAGACGAGGTCTAGGGAAATTTTGGCGTGCAGGAGGGGATTGGTAATGAGATGGTTGGGAATTATATGTGTGGTAGACAGGAGCAGGTTGTGGATATTTGGGTGAAGCAGATTGATATGTGGGTGGTGGAGTTTGGTAAGAAGGTGGCGGAGTTTGGTAATTTGGTGGTGGAGTTTGGTAATTTGGCGATGGTGCTTGGTAATTTGGTGAGGGATGATTTGTGAGTGGAGGTGTCGGATAGGTTTGGTACTTGAGAGGGGACTTGGTTCTTTGTTCAACCATTACGACTCCCACATCTCTCTTATTAGACACAACACCGGACTCTAGAGCCTTGTTAGTGGCTTGCAAGGCTTCAAAATTTGTAACCATAACGCTTTTAATACCTTCTTCAATCCGCTCACCCAATTTGATGATGTCAGAAAACTTGCGGCCCTCAACCATCATTAACCGTTCATAATACTGCGGGTCCTGATCCCGGACAAATAACTTGTTCATTTGTTCTTCCTCTAGAGTAGGTCTGACTTTAGCGGCTTCGGACCTCCAGCGAGTAGCATACTCACGAAAGGTTTTTGTAGGCTTCATCTTCAAATTCTGAATGTAGAACACATCTGGTGCGTTCCTGTGTTCAATCTAAACATGTCCATGAAATCAGACGCCATGCTTACCCAGTTTGACCATTTCTTGGGGTCTTGGCTGATGTACAAAGACAGTGCATCTCCCTTCAAACACCTCATGAACAGCTTTATGCAGATTCTTTCATCCTTTCCCACACCGACCAATTTGTCGCAATAGGTCCTTAGATGGACTCTCGGATCACCAATACCGTCAAACATTTTGAACTTTGGAGGTTTGTACCCCTCGGGCAGTTCGACATCAGGTTGGATACAAAGATCTTCATAATTCAACCCTTCGATCCCTTTGGTCCCTTCAACACCCTGAACCCGGCTGGTCAGTTTCTTAAGCTCTTCGGCCAGGTTTCTGATAAGTAAATCTTTTCCATCAGACTCGGATGTCTGTGGTATAGGAGGAGTGGAGTGGGTCATGGTTTCCACATAGATAGGGTTGTTATAGGTGTGGAAATGGTCTTTTGTGGGGTTTTGAGGTTCTGGGATGAGCAGTGGGGTGTTATTTGAGGTGTGGCAGGCATTGTACTGTGTCGGGAGGGTTTGGTTCTTTGGGGGAGTGATGTGATGGTTTTGCTATCTTGGGATATTTTGTGGAGGTGTGGGGTTTTGTGCATTTGGGAAGTTGATGTCAAGGACGTTGAGGGAAAACGACAAGCTGGCCAGATTCCGGACTTGATCTAGTTCTTCCTGAAACTTCAGCAATTTTTGTTCAAGTAGCAACATGTTCTCATGCAGGACCTGAATACCTCGGCCATCAGTGGACACTACCCTTTCAATCACATTATCCTTTCTAATGTCGTTGGACTCTTCCATCTTACTTTTGCCTTTGTCTTTGCCCTTAGGAGGAGTAGGGGGAGGAGTAGGTGGAGGGCCCTTGGATCTGGTGCGATAGGCTGATGATGCCAGAATGTACGAACTAACCTTTGGGGAGGGGAGTAAGAAAAAATAAAAAAACAAAAGGTAACCAAGTCAGTGAGGATTATGAAAAGAATATTGCGGTATTTAAACACATAATGCAAAAATGTAAAGCGCGTCCTAAGTTGGGAACCTCTTTGTGCCCGAGGTAGGCCTAGCGACAAATTAATTTGGAGAACTTAAAATGCTAAATGCCTCATTTTATTGATAAGAAAAATAGACGAATCCCGAAACGACAGACGAAAAATAAAAATCACTAATGGCCATTGGCCTTATTACATTGTTGGAAAAATAAAGACATTCCTATCTACTTGGTCCCAGAAGAACCTTCCCCAGATTCGGCATTCCTGCTTTCTTCTAGCAGCTTTCCTAGTTGAACTGGTTGAACTTGAATTGTGCTTCAGCCCTTTCATCTACAACCCTGTGACCTAGGACGTACCCTGGCTTGCTATGACCACCCAGATCTTCTTCTAACCAACCCGGATAGAAAGGGGTATAACCGGCATGATACATGTCCGGCTCGATGGTGTCTTTCTCGAGTATAACCTTGCAGTGCCATAGGTGCTGATCTTGGCACTTGTGAGGACTGTCATTATTTTGAAAGTCGGCTCGGAAATGGCTCATCTTCTCGACCCTAGGGATGACTTGTTTCCTTCCTTCCTGTCTCATAACTCGAGGAGGGACGTAAGGGTATGTCACCCTTAGACCAATCAGTACCAGAAATGATGCGTCTGGGGATCGAATGATGAACTCATCTGTTGGAAACTATTCGAATATCCACTGAACCCGTTCTTCAGTCAGGTTATCAAAGAGCTCGACCCATCATTCGGCATTCTCAGGTTGAGCGAACATGTTAGGGATATAGTTCATTCGCTTTGGGTGATGGAAAGCGATGTTGTCATCCCACATTCGGCAGTGGATGTCCTGTTGATATTCCCCTTTTTGGAGATGTTCTACAAGCCAGAGTTGGAGTAACAGATTGCAACCTTCGAAATGTTTTTCTCCTTGTTGGCATTTTTCTAAAGCCCGGTACATATCTGGAACGATCATGGGTACAATTCTGAAATATTTCCCATTTAACCCTTCCATTACGGTCTTAGTTACCGTGGCTAGCCTGGTATGGATCCTTTCTTTCTTCATCGGGAACACGATCAATCCCAAAAAGCAGACCATAAACATGAACACTCGGCGATGGACGTGCCCCAGAGAGGTGATATCAAACTCGTCATGGTAGGTACGGTATGATTTGTTGTAGCAATACCGTTCGTACAGGTAATCAAAAGGAATGTACGGATCCTCCAGACATACCAATCCCGCGTCCTTTTTCAGACCCATCATTTTGAGGAAACTTCTGCCTGTACGGTTCTCAGGCATCAGCAACCCCGGAGTTTCCCATACTAGGTTATCCAACCCCCCCATCTCTTCTATCAACGGTGTCATTTCGATGCTCCCAAAGCGTAACAAAGATATTTCGCGATCCCAAAATAGGGTAGCAGCCTCTACTATCATTTTGTTAGGCTGGATTTCCAGAAGTGATGGTAGATTACCCAAATGTTTCATGATGATAGCTTTGTCGCTAGAGTGTAAATCCTCCCACCAACTCAGCAATTTTGGGTGGATGTTGGAGACCATGCCGAATCTGGGGACTTTGTGCCTCTTTTTTCTGCAAAACAAATAAGTTAGGCCCTTACCCCCACCGGACTCGACTATTTAACGTCAATAATTAGCAGGAAGCATTTAGTTCTCCAAATAAATGCACAGAACGTGAGGGCGTCCGTTTGGGTTCAGGGAAACCCAGTGGACTTTTGGATAAGGCTATATTAAAAGTAATCGTATGGACAGTAATTTAGCTTTGAATAGGTTTGACCATGATGCATGCAACAGTTCGACAGACTAAGGTTTCTATGGGGTTTTAGACTGGTACCTTTGAGCAGACAACTCAAAGGGGAAAGTCACGGAACAGTCGACTGCACCGCTGATTGACTAGTTTTACCGCTAATAAGCCTTTCCAAATTTAGGGGGTGATAATATAGGAAGGGCGCAACCACTCATCAAGTGTTGCTATAGTATTTTGTTTGGCACGAGTGGGGTATGAATGTCGAGCATGATTTATGCAATAAGTATTTAAAAACAAGTTGTCACGTATTTGCACGTTATAGAAAGCGGTAAAAAAGTTAATAATGATTTAAAGCAGTTACAAAAGGAAACAAAGAGACATGTCAGTTATGTTTTGAAAAAATAAATACTCGAAGTAAATAATTAATCGCATGCAAAGGAATAGGAAAGGGTGCAAGTATTTAAAAATAAAGGCATAGATTCACGAAATGATTTGAAATGGTAAAAGCCCATAATCCCCAGCAGAGTCTCCATGATGTCGCGCCCCCTTCCCCCCTCCCCCACCCCCCAAATACTTTAGATGCGGAGAGATCGGGTTCTTGACATTTTGGACAAACTCATGTTGAAGGAAGAAGTTAAAGGAAGAGTCGCCACCTAACGATTTTTATGGTGCGTTAGGGCACCTTGAGTAGTTAACTCATGAACTAGTTTGCATTACCAAAAATTGGGTAAGGGATTGAAGTTATCCCAAGGGGAAGGTGTTAGGAACCCCTCAGGATCCACAATTGTGGGTCCCGGCCAAATGGTTTCGTAAATTCGGACAGTAAACAAATAACAAGCAAGGCTCCCATAAGAGGGGATTTCAAACAAAGGTTGGAGTTTTATTGAAAGTTTGAAAAGAAATCAAAAGTAAACATTTGAGAAAATGTCCTAGGTTTAAAGTAATACGGATCACATCAATGCAATACCCGCAATTACTCCTCGAAGAGGGGATACACGTGGTATTAGCGCACTGGTCATCATATCCACATTCTACCCTTCCCACCCCGTGAAGGTAATTAAAGCGTGTGTTGGTCACTGATGCGTGGCTAGAATTCATGATTTTTAGCATTATATACCTTGCATTTTATGTGTTTT
>MDKI01242238.1:0-22225 GCA_005239505.1 Nicotiana paniculata
CGCCCCCCTAACGCCAGGGGGGGCCTGGCGTTATGGCCCTAACGCTCCCCTAACGCCAGGGGGCCAGGCTTTATGGGGCAAACGCCCCCCCTAACGCCCGAGCGTCTCCTTTTGCGTATTTTCGACGTATTTGCATCCTTTTAGCCCCGTTTCCATCTCCACTTCACCTACACATAAAATAAACTCCATTAAGCACATAACAAGTGTATTTTTATCATTAATGCGCATAAAATGTAAGGTATATCACATGTTAAACTATGCAATTTAGTCTCGCATCACCTACTCTCTCAAGAATCTCAAAGGGTCTGATATACCTAGGGCTCAACTTGCCCTTCTTCCCAAACCTTATCACACCCTTCATGGGTGAAACCGGAAGCAATACCCTCTCTCCCACCATGAATGCAACATCACGAACTTGACGGTCGGCATAACTCTTCAGACTAGATTGAGCTGTGCGAAGTCGATCCTGAATAATCTTGACCTTATCCAAGGCATCCTATACCCAACAACTGAGCCTCCTCCAGCTCGAACCATCCAACTGGCGATCGGCACCCCCTCCCGTATAATGCCTCATAGGGAGCCATCTGAATGCTCGACTGGTAGTTGTTGTTGTAGGCAAACTCCGCAAGTGCAAACAACTGATCCCAAGTACCCTCAAAATCTATAACACAAGCGCGAAGCATATCCTCCGATATCTTAATAGTGTGCTCGGACTGTCTGTCTGCCCTAGGATGAAATGTTGTGCTCAACTCAACCTGCATGCCTAACTCACATCGTACCCTCTAGAAGTGCGAGGTGAACTGTGTACCTCGACCAGAAATGATAGACATGGGCACACCATGAAGACGGACAATCTCACAGATGTAGATCTCAGCCAACCGCTCTGACGAATAGGTAACTTCCACAGGAACGAAATGCACTGACTTGGTCAGCCTGTCCACAATAAGCCATACCGCATCAAACTTTCTCTGAGTCCACGGGAGTCCTACAACAAAATCCATAGTGATATGCTCCCACTTCCACTCAGGAATCTCTAACATTTTAAGCAAACCACCAGGTCTCTGATGCTCATACTTTACTTGCTGACAATTTAGACACCGAGCTACATATGAAACTATATCCTTCTTCATCCTTCTCCACCAATAATGCTGTCGCAAGTCCTGAAACATCTTGGCGGCACCCGAATGAATAGAATATTTGGAAATGTCGGCCTCCTCAAGAATCAAATCACGCAGTCCATCTGCATTGGGCACACAAATGCAACCCTGCATCCTCAAAAATCCATCATCTCCAACAGTAACCTACTTGGCACCATCGTGCCACACCGTGTCCCTAAGAAAAAGCAAATGAGGGTCATCATACTGCCTCTCTTTGATGCGTTCATACAAGGAAAACTGAGCAACTGTGCAAGCTAGAATGTGACTGGGCTCTGAAACATCTAACCTCACAAACTGATTGGCCAAGGTGTGAACATATGATGCAAGCGGTCTCTCACCGATAGGAATGTACGCAAGGCTGCCCATACTCACTGCCTTTATAATCAAGGCATCGTCCACCACATTGGCATTCTCGGGATGATACAAGATGGTGATATCATAGTCTTTAAATAGGTCTAACCATCTCTTCTACCTTAAATTGAGATCCTTTTGTTTGAACAAATACTGTAGACTCCGATGATCCATGAATACCTCGCACTATACGTCGTAAGATAGTGCCTCCAAATCTTCAATGCGTGAACAATGGCTATCAACTCTAAGTCATGAACAAGGCAATTATTCTCATGAACCTTCAACTGCAACGACGCATATGCAATCAACCTTTCATCCTGCATCAATACTGCACCGAGCCCAACACGAGATGCATCACAATACACCATGTAAGATCCTGAACCTGTCAACAACACCAACACTAGTGCCGTAGTCAAAGCAGTCTTGAGCTTCTAAAAGCTCAACTAGCACTCGTATGACCATCTGAAAGAAGCACCCTTCTGGGTCAATTTGGTCAATGGGGCTGTAAAAGATGAAAACCCCTCCACGAACCGACGGTAATAACCCGCCAAACCCAGGAAACTCTGGATCTCCGCAGCTGAAGCGGGTCTAGGGCAATTTCGAACTGCCTCAATTTTCTTAGGATCCACCTGTATGCTTTTTGCCGATACGACGTGCCCCAAAAAGGCGACTGAGTCTAACCAAAATTTGCACTTTGAAAACTTGGCATATAACTGACTATCTCTCAGAGTCTGAAGTACAATCCGGAGATGCTGCTAATGCTCCTCTCAACTGTGGGAGTAGATCAAGATATCCTCAATAAATACAATCACGAAGGAATCCAAGTAGGGCTTGAACACATGGTTCATCAAATCCATAAATGTTGCTGGGGCATTAATCAGCCCAAATGACATCACTAGAAACTCATAATTCCCATACCAAGTCTGAAAAGTTGTCTTAGGGACATCAGATGCCCTAATCTTCAACTGATAGTAGCCAGACCTCAAATCAATCTCTGAAAACACATTGGCACCCTGAGGCTAATCAAATAAGTCATCAATCCTCGGCAATGGATACTTGTTCTAGAAGGTGACTTTGTTAACTATCGATAGCCTAAGCACATCCTCATCGATTCATCTTTCTTCTTCACAAACATCACTAGGTCTAATGAAGACCGTATCAAAAAAATCTTGCATTTGCTCCTTCAATTCTTTCAACTCTGGCGCGACCATACGGTATGGCGGAATAGAAATGGGTTGAGTGCCTAGAGCCAAATCAATAAAGAAGTCAACATCTCTATCGGGTGGCATCCCCGACATATCTACAGGAAATACCCCTGGAAACTCACGAACAACTAGTACTAAATCCATGGAAGGAATTCCACACTAGAATCGCAGACATAAGCCAAATAAGTTAGACAACCCTTCTTGACCATACGCCGAGCCTTAACATAAGAGATAACCCTGCTAATAGAATGGCAAGGAGTCCCCTTCCACTCTAATAGAGGCAACCCCAGCAAGGCTAAGGTCATTGTTTCGACGTGACAATCTAATATAGCATGATAAGATAACAACCAATCCATACCCAAGATGACATCAAAATCTACCATATCAAGAAGTAGGATATCTAAGCTAGTCTCAAGATTCCCAATAGTAACCACACACGAACGATAGACACGATATACTATGATAGAATCTCCCACAGGTGTGGACACATACACAAAAGCACTCAAAGAATCACGAGGCACAACCAGATATGAAGCAAAGTAGGATGACACGTAGGAATAAGTAGAGCCCGGATCAAATAGAACTGAAGCATCTCTATGGAAAACTGGGACAATACTTGTGATAAAAGTGTTAGATGAATCAACCTCAAGCCTCGATGGAAAGGCATAAAATTAGGGTTGGGCCCCACCACTCTGAACCGCGTTCTTGGGACGACCTCTAACTGGCTGGACTCTACCTCTAACGGCCTGACCTCCACCTCTAATGGCCTGACTTCCACCCCTAGCTGCCTAACCACTATCTCTAGATGGATGCGTAGGCGGTGAAACAACCGGTACCGGGACCATGGCACAAGAACCCTACTGCTATGAGCTGCTCAATGCTCAAGGGAAAAATCTAGCAATGTGTCTTGGATCACCACAAGTATACCAAAACCTCGGTTGATGTGCCTACTGACCCTGAAAATGACCATGTCGACCTGCGTAACCACCCTGAAAACTCTAGAGCGGAGGTGCACTAATAGGAGCTGGTGGTGCACTGTAGGCTAGTTGGTCGGAATGAGACGTATGAGGGCTGCAACCACCTGAAGCACTGTGGGATGCCTGGAGCACTAAATGAAACGACATACGAGGATGGCCTCTACCAAAAGTACCCCTGCCTACGACGAGGCGCCGCTGAACCGACCAAAATGACGAGTTCCGCTAAGAGACATTAGCAGCCGTCTGAAAGAAAATATCACTCCCAATCTCCTTGGCCATCTATAGCCTGATAGGGTGAGTGAGTCCATCAATAAACCTCCTCACCCTCTTTATCTCTCTCAGTATGAAGTAAGAGAAGAGAATGGCGGGCTAGATCTACAAAATGGCTCTCGTACTGAGTAATAGTCATACTGCTCTATTGGAGGCGCTCAAACTTCCTTCTGTAATCCTCTCTCAGTGTGATAGGGAGAAAGTTCTCTAGAAATAGCTGTGAGAACTACTCCCATGTAAATACAGACGACCCAGTTGGTCCGGTTAACATATAATTTCTCTACCACCTCTTAGCGGAAACTGTCATCTGAAATACAGCAAAATCGACCGCACTGGTCTTAACTATACCCATGTTCTGCAGCACCTCATGGCAGCGGTCAAGATAATCATGTGGTTCCTCAGAAGGTGCACCACTGAAGTGAACTGGAAAGATCTTAGTAAACTTTTCCAATCTCAATAAATCCTCAAAAGCCATGGCGGGCCTATCACCGGCATGGTCCACAACAACCGGCTGAACTACACTAGTTGGCGGGGCTGCTGGAGTCTGATATTGGGGAGCTATCTTCTATGGTGTGTGAGTGGCGGGAGTCTGTGCTCCTCCCCCAATCTGAAAAACGGCTGGTGCCACAGGAAATGTACCGGCCTAGGCCACACTCTCCATAAGGCCCACCAAACGGACTAGAGCGTCCTGAAGCACTGGGGTAGCGATGAACCCCTCCGGGACCTGAGTTGGTCCAATAGGTACAGTCTGAGATGGAACCTCCTCATCAAAGTCCACCTGAGGCTCCACTGATGGTGCTGCTGCTCGAGCTCTAGGCTGAACTCTCTCTGCCTCGGCCCCTGGCGCGACCTCGGCCTCATCCTCATCCTCTTCCCCTAGTAGGAGCTTCCACTGCGGGCTCTGACTGCTATCTAACTGAAGA
The DNA here is from genome assembly GCA_005239505.1 of Nicotiana paniculata. Lineage (NCBI taxonomy): Eukaryota > Viridiplantae > Streptophyta > Magnoliopsida > Solanales > Solanaceae > Nicotiana > Nicotiana paniculata. The sequence goes on from MDKI01242238.1 coordinate 4,884, forward strand.
TGCAATACGAGTTCTCGCCATCTACGAGAGAACAATAGTAGAAGAGTTCAATTATCAATAAGAGAATAAAATTGCACGACAGTGAAGAATAGAAGTGAGATTGTTCCTAAACTCCATAGCCTCTACAAGATAACTACAGATGTCTCCATACCGATCCTTCATACTCTACTAACCATGCTCATGACTCGTGAGACCTAGGTCACCTAGTGATCTAATACCAAGTTGTCACGACCTGAAATTCCCACCTTTAGGACCGTGATGGTACCTAACATTTTACTTGCTAGGCAAGCCAATGTTAGAGTAATTATTTTACCAATTTTAAACACTTCGAACAATTTAACCAATCAAACAAAAATGAATCTAAAGTGAAGTACGAAATAGCATAATAATCCAATATTTAGTGCAATCTGGATCTGGAGTCACAAGTACACGAGCTTCTAGAGGTTCTACAAACAGAGTCTGAAATAAATACAACTATCTCGAATGAGATAAACAGTAAATAAGGGAAGAGGAAGATGACAAGGTCTGCGGATGCTAGCAGATCTATATCGAGTCTCCAAATGCTAACCCGAGCTGATGCACCTCAAGTACAACTAGGACAAGTACAAAAATTTGCACAAGAAGTACAGAGTGTAATATGAGAACAACCGGCCCAATGTACTCCGTAAGTGCCAAGCCTAACCTCGACGAGGTAGTGATGAGGCTATGACAGGACACCTACGTAATTAAACCTGTGCAGACAAAAATATACTTACAACATAACAACAAATAAGGATTTAACATGTATTATTGAGAGGGGAGTGTGAAAGGGGTACAAAGTACGATAACTACAACTGGGAATGACAACATGAAAAAGTCAATAAACCTTTAGCCAATGAAACGGATAAACATAATGAATATAAACTGCATGACATCACCCTTCGTGCTTTTACTCTCAACCTCACCATGAAACAGTAATAATGGCACGACATGAACTTTCGTGCTTTTACTCTCAATTTCTCAATAAAATGATAAATACGGCACGACATCACCCTTCATGCTTTTAATCTCAAATTCATCATGAAATGATAAATACGGCATGGCATCACCCTTCGTACATTTACACTCTCTCCCTTACCATGAAGCAATGGTAATATAACATTTGGGAGAAAGAATAATCAAGAATAAACCTTACGTCAACAACGTTTCCACAATTCCGAGCCTCAACTTCCAATAATATTAAATTATCGCAAATAATTCATAAATTCAGAAAGAATGATCAATTAAGTAATAAACTAGTCTAGACATGGATATCATAATCAACGAAGGAAATAAATCACGAGAAAAAAGTTTCAACCGCACGCTTTAACCCAACAACAACGCATAAGTACTCGTCACCGCACATATACGTTGTACCCAACATTTAAACATGTAGAAAATAGGAAAAAAAAGTCATAATCCCTCAAGTCAAGGTTAACCACGAGACTTACCTTACTCCAAAATCGACTCAAAGCTTAACCACGTCTTTGCCTTTCGAACAAGCCTCCGAACAAACCAAATCTAGCAAATTATCAACCAAACAATTCAAAATAAGCCTTAGGAAACCCACGAATGAAAAATGTTCAATTTAGGTTATTATTGAAGTTAACAAAAGTCAACTCCCAGGCCTGCTTGGTCCAAACCCGAAATTCGGACCCAAACCCAATTACCCCTTCACCCCTGAGCTCGGTTATGCAATTTATTTCGAAATCCGACCTCAATTTGAAGTCTAAATTCCAATTTTAAAAAATTCCCTAATTCTACCCAAATCCCTAATTTCTAACATGAAATCCTAGATTTTTTATTCAAATCTTATAAAATATAATGGGTAATTGAAAGAAAGCAGGTTAGAATAATCACCAATGAATAGGGGAAGAAGAGCTCTTGAAAAAATCGCCTCTAAGGTTTCTAGGTTTGAAAATTTAGAAGAATGAGAAAAATCTCATATAACTCAGCTTTTGACCGGGCGCAGATGTCGCAATTTTGATTTGGGGCTCATAATTTTTAACCCCGCAAATACGAAATTTCCTTTGCAAATGCGACATCCCCAGATTTTTTCTATCATCGCATATGCGATGATTTGTTCGCAAATGCAAACTGAGCCCTACCGCAAATGTGACCAAGTTGATCGCAAATGCGAATAAGCTCCTCCCCAGTCCCCATCGCAAATGCAATGATTTCTTTGCAAATGCGAGGCTCGCATTTGTGAGCCAGACTTCACAATTGCGAAATCTGCAGCAGACACCAGAAGCACAAAGACTTCAGCTATGATTCTAAGTCCAAAATCCTCCCGTAGCCTATCCGAAGCTCGCCCGATCCCACGGGGCTCCAAGCCAAACATGCACACAAGTCCAAAAATCCCATACGAACTTGCTTACGCGATCAAATCAACAAAATAACACCTACAACTATGAATCAGACACCAAATCAAAATGAAATTTTCAATGAAACTTTAGAATTTCTATTTTAACAACCGGGCGTCTGACTCATATCAAACCAACTCTGTTTTCACCAAAATTTGCAGGCAAGTCATAAATATAGAACTGAACATATACCAAATTCAAAACCAAAATCCGAGCCCTTTAGCGATAAAGTCAAACCTTGGTGAAAAGTTTAAATTCATTAAACCTTTATGCTTCAAATTTTTGACAAGATGCGATACTAGAACTAGAGACCCTTGAATTTAATTTTGGGCATATGCCCAGGTTCCAAATCACGATACAGATCCATCGAGACCGTCAAAATACAGATCTAGGTCTGTTTGCTCGAAACGTTGACCGGAGTCAACTCTAATGGATCTTTCAGGAAAATTTCACATTTTATGAATTTTAAACATAAAAGCCTCCCGGAAAGGGACACACACTATGAATGCCCCACAAACTTTCATTGGCGAAAACTATCAGGTTTTCTCAGTTAAAATAAAATCATATCTTAAAACCTATATTTTGTTGAATGTTATAATGGAAGAAAAATCCTTACGATCAATCCTTGAAAATTCTATCATTGTCCAGAATCATATACTTTCAAAAGAGATTTCAAATAAGAGAAGGTCACTAATGGTGTTTTCATGCACAAAATAAGACGAAAGGAAAGTGTAATGACTCGACCGGTTGTTTTGAGCTCTGGCGCTCCGTTCAGCGATTTGAGGCCTTGAGTAGTTTCACTTCAGGTATTATGACATGTATGTGTGATCGGAATAATTTTGAGAAGTTCGGAGTTCATTTGGAAAGAAAATTCTAAATTTGGAAGCTTTAAGTGAGAAGGGTTGACTAAGCTTTGACTTTTAATTAAACTACCTCAGAATCGGGATTTGAAGGTTCCAATAGGTTCCTATGATGATTTCGAACTTGGATGTATGTTCGGGTTGAGTATCGGGTGGTCCGGAAGCATTTCGGCGCCTATTGTAGGAAGTTGGTATTTTGAAGGTTTTAAGATTTCCTAAGTTTGATTTGAAGTTGATTTTTATGTTATCGATATCCATTTGGAGCTCCGAGCCTTGGAATAGGTTCGTATCATGATCTGTGACTTGTGCGTAAAGTTGGGCGTCATTCCAGAATGTCTAAGTATAATTCGGACGAGTTCAATGAAGTTTGAATGTTTTAAAATTTAAAGAAATATTTCGATCATCGATTCATAGTTTTGATGTTGTTTGGCATGATTTGAGCCTTCGACTAGGTCTATATTCTGTTTTGGGATGTGTTGGTAAGTTTGGATGGGATCCCGCAAGTCTCGAGTTTGAAACAGATTGAAAACGAATTGGAATTCGTATTTGAGAAGATGTTGCTGCTGAAGACTGGTGTAATTGCACCCGCGGAAGGAGTGGCCGCAGGTGCATAGGGGGTCGTCGTAGGTGAAATTTTTGTGAAGAATGACTCGGGGCGCATGTGCGAGGGAAATTCCACACCTGCGAAGTCGTAGATGCGGAGAAGGGGTCACAAAAGTGGTGCTGGGTGAGAGGATGTGGTTGCGCAGGTGCGAGAGAAATTCTACACTTGCAGGCTATTATTTGCAGAAGCGGGAAGGGGACTTGAGCTGAAGAAGCGCATAAGCGCAATGTCGGCTCGCATCTGCGTTTTCATAGAAGCGGACAATCTGCCGCAGATTCGATGGAGCAGTTCGGCAATGCACTTCACAGAAGCGAGCTTTGCCTTGCAAAAGAGATATCGTAGGTGCGAAAGTCGGCGGGCAGTGGGGTGTTTTTAATCCGAGACTTAGCCCATTTCTCTTACTTTTTTCATTTGGTTGGATGTTTTTTGGAGATATCGGAGGGGATATTTTTATCATCTATTGTGAGGTAAGTTATTCCCACCTATTATATAAATACATGGATTCTATAAGGATTTAAACATGGAAATTAGTAGGAATTTAGAATTTTGGTAGAAAACCTAGAAGTTGGTATATTTGTATTTTTACCACGACATTGGACATGAAATTTAGAATAAATTATATATTTGAGTTCTTGGCGTTATGGGTAAAGTTTATCTTCGAATTTTTTTGAAATCCGTGCACGTGGACCCGAGGGTTGATTTTATTGACTTTTCGAGCGAAGTTGATGTCACGCCCCAAAATCAAGGAGCGCGATCGGCGCTCAATCGAGTAAACCCGACCGAGCAAGCATGTTAGACACTTCGTACCTGAGTCACTTATGATCAAGAGAGGGCATGCTTTCATTAGTTAGACAATAGGAAGATCGTGTGTACATTACTAAGTCATTTCATTTGTTACATCATTGATAAGTTTCAAGTACCCATATTTACATAATTGAGTAGAACAAGAGTCTAAACACAATGTAATCCGTTGACCTTTCTAATACCCATATACAACCCACATAGTGTCTACAGAGCTTCAAAATAGATATAAAAGAGTACTACAAAAGTGCCGGCAACAAGGCCCCGGCTATACCTCAAGTTACAATACATAAGGAACAAAATATGTACGACCCCGAAATAAAATGGACTCACCAAGACTGCTGGGAGGAGTATACCACTAACACTGGTTGATGCCTCCTGCTGTGGAACCACCTGTATCAATTAAAGATATAGCGCCCCCGGAAAAAGATACGTTAGTGCCGTCGAATAGCACTAATATGTATAACTAAACACCATCTCATTAGACTGAACAATAATACAAGAAGGAAGTAATCATAAGATCATTAAAATCCCTAAATAACACCACAACATCAAGTTAAGAATCACATAGGCTTTCAAGTAAATTCTCATGGCTTTGGATTTGACACATCTTCAATATTGATACTCCATTACCCACAATACCACCGCATTCTTACACGGAGTCCGATCACGACTCGATCGGCTAGGTCGTCTCATTTGAGACAACAACCTTTATCACAATTTTAATTTTGAGCACAGTCACCACCATGTGTGCGGCATGGCGTCCGATCACGGCCCGATAGGCTAGACTGTCTTGCTCAAGACATTACCATTTTCTATCAATCATCTCATTTCATACTTGGCTCTTGGCCGCATTTCACAAATCAAGTTTCCCTTTTTACACATTCAAATAACATTATCAGCAGCAACAATAAGGCCTATCATGTAAGGAATTTGTACACATAAGGGAAAAACTTCAGAAATCCTAAGAATATAGAGGATATTTCATACAAATTGGCATAACAACCTTTATTCGAATTTGACTTGAAGTCTAGGAATTTGTAGCACATATTCCATATTTTTAATACAACCTCAATTTATAAGATAATCATGATGAAAGCATTGGTACACATATTGTACATATATTTCTCAACACAAGCACATTCAGAATAGTAATTCCTATAACGATCAATTTGGAAATTTCACCGATTGCATGAACACCACGGGGTTCGATTCTAAGAAGAGGGGGTTTTAGCCATACATACCTCAACTGAGCTTCCCTTAATTTTTATAATAATTTCGGAACCCTTAGCATTTTCAATCTATTTTAGGAGTACAACAAGTTGAATAAAAAATTAGAAGGATTTTCAAGATCCTAGCTCATTTGAGCACATTATCACACACAAGGTGTGCATTATATTCTCATGACCCTTTTTGTGAAAGATTCCATCATCCCACACCCCACTCTTCACCATTTTTAGCTCACAGTATCCCTACATTCTTTTGTAACTCATGCATGTAAGATAATCACTCCCGTCCCCATCAATTACCTTTCTAGTGGCCCATTCTAGTTGCATTTTAATATTAAAGTGATAGAACCTTACCTCTTAGGAAGAAGACCTAGGTACTTCCCTTGACAGTCTTCAAGGTTTAAACAAGAATTGAGGATTAATTTTGATGAAGAACACTTTCTCCCTCTAAGACTCTCATTCTCACTCTAATAATATCAGAAAAATAGCTTCAAAGTGGCCTAGTGTAGGTGTCTTAACGAAATTGGGTCAGGTTGAAAAACCCCAAAAATGAAACTCCGGAATAGGTTATGTGGTCACATATTCTACTTCATAATGACTCTGCGGTCCGTAAAATGGGCCGCATAATGGCCATCAACTCTGGCATTTTTCTGCTTCGATCTGCGACCAGTCTGCGGTCGCATAACGCACTGTAGAACTCTCATATGACAAATCTCAAAGCCGGATATGTGATCGAAGTGCAGCACGCGAAATGGTTCTGCGGTCGCATAATGGGCCACAAAAATGGCACAAAAAATTGGCCCAAATGACTGCCTCACTCTGCGACCAATCTGTTGTCCGCAGAGTGATTCTGCCCCCGCATAGTGGCCGCAAAAATGTCCTATTTTTGCCAACATTTTTCCTTTAACTTCTCTATGAACTGATTAATCCCAAAAGTACGAACCGCGGTGAGCTTGAATTTCTACTATTATTGACCTCTACGCCTAGTTTGGCATCACAGAATCCCGGTTTTTAGGGAAAGTTTTTACGGGGCCTCACATCCTCCCCCAGTTATGATTATTCATACTCGAATGAGGATCAAGGTCCACTATTAGAAACTTATGCAGCTCAGTTTTCATACCACATACCAGCAGCCCTAAATTTTGCTAACTCCCTAAATTTCCAAAAATTTCGCCAGAGTTTCCTTTGTAACTAGGCCTATCCACCTGTCAGAGAGTCACGTAAACACATCTTACAAATATAGGCACAACCCAACGACGTAGAAAAACTCATAACAATACCAACCGTGGCCTCATAAGCAACATATAACTCAAAAGAACACCTTTACATTGATTGAACAAGTGATACAAAATTTATAGAAAGTAACTTCATAGAAACTATTAAATGACTACTCAAACAAATGAGGGTACATCTTTTTCATTTAATCTTCGGCCTCCCAAGTGACCTCTTCAACCTGCTGGTTTCGCCATAACATTTTCACGGAGGCAATTTCTTTATTCCTCAAATTTCGGACTTGTCTATCAAGAATGGAAACAGGAATTTCTTCGTATGACAGTTCTTCATTAACTTCAATGGTCTCAATCGATGCAATGACTGACGGATCTCCAACTACCTTCTTCAACATACACACATGGAATACGGGTGGACTAATGACATTTCGGGTGGTAGCTCAAGCTTGTACACCACCTGGCCAATTCTCTAAATGATCTTGTATGGCCTGATGTACCTCGGACTCAATTTCCCTTTTCTTCCAAACCGCATAATGCCCTTCATTGGGGAAACCTTCAAGAATACCCAATCATCTTCTTTGAACTCTAAGTCTCTGTGACGAGCATCCGAATAGGATTTTTGACGGCTCTGAGCAGTTTTCAACCGCTCCTTTATGATCTCAACCTTCTCCATAGCCTGGTGCACAAGGTCTGGCCCTGTCAACTCATCTTCTCCAATCCCGAACCACCCAATGGGAGATCTACATCTCCTACCATACAATGCCTCAAATGGTGCCATATGAATACTAGAATGGAAGTTGTTGTTATAATCAAACTCTATGAGTGGAAAATGATCATTCCAGTTATCTTTGAAGTCAAGAACACAAGCACATAACATGTCCTCAAGCGTCTGAACAGTCTGCTCAGCTTGCCCGTTGTTCTGTGGATGGAAGGTTGTGCTAAGATTTACCTGAGTACCCAAACCTTGCTGAAATTTCTTCAAAACATTGACCGTAAACTGAGCCCCTCGATCGAAAATGATGGAAACTGGAGTGCCATGAAGCCTGACTATTTCCCTGATATATAACTAAGCATATTGTTCCGCTGTGTCGGCAGACTTAACAGGCAAGAAGTGTGCTGATTTCGTGATTCGGTCCACAATCACCAAAATTGAGTCAAACTTGGGCGGAGTGTGGTTATCCTACCACAAAGTCCATATTAATCATTTCCCACTTCCACATTGGAATTTCTATATTCTGTACTAACCCACCGGGCCTCTGATGCTCGGCCTTCACCTTGCTGACAATTTGGACATTTTGTCACAAGGTCTGCCACATTACTCTTCGTATCATTCCACCAATAGACTTCCTTGAGATCATGATACATTTTTGTAGAACCTGGGTGCACGGAATATCTAGAAGTGTGAGTTTCAACCATGATTCTTTCCCGAAGACCATCTACATTTGGAACACATAGTCGCCCTTGGTACCGTAATGTACCATCATCCATGCCAAGAGAAAAAGTTATGGTCTTATGTTTATGAATCCCCTCCTTCAGCTGTACCAACAATGGATCATTGTATTTCTTCTCCTTGACCTCCGCCACAAGCGATGATTCTGCCCTATCTGTACAATTACTCATCCTTCAATAGAGTCCGCAAAACAAACTCCCAAACTAGCCAATTGGTGAACCTCCCTGGCCAACGGCCTTTGACATGCCTCCAAGTGAGCCAAACTACCCATAGATTTCCGGCTAAGAGCATCCGCCACAATATTAGCCTTCCCCGAATGATATAAAATATCGATGTCGTCGTCTTTGAGAAACTCCAACCATCTTCTCTGCCTCAAATTCAATTCCTACAGTTTGAAAATATATTGAAGGCTCTTGTGGTCCATGAATACATCCACATGGACCCCATACAAATAATGATGCGAAATCTTCAATGCAAATACCACCCCCTCAAGTTCTAAGTCGTGTTGGATAGTTCTTTTCATGATTCTTGAGTTGCCTAGAAGCATAAGCTATACCTTTGTCGTGTTTCATCAATACACACCCAAGCCCGATCCTTGAAGCATCGCAATATACCACAAACCCTTATGTACCCTCTGGCATGGTCAACACTGGTGCCGTAGTTAACCTCGACTTCAACTCCTGGAAGCTCCTTTCACAAGCATCGGACCATCGGAACTTAACCCCTTTCTGACTCAATTTAGTCAACGGAGAGGCAAGAGTAGAAAACCCCTCCACAAACTTCCTGTAATACCCTGGTAAGCCCAAAAAACTGCGAATCTTTGTTGGAGTGGTAGGTCTAGGACAATTCTTCACTGCGGCAATCTTTTGAGGATCAACCTTAATTCCTTCTATGGAGACGACATGACCCAAGAATGTAACAGATTCAAGCCAAAATTCACATTTCGTGAACTTCGCATACAATTGGTGCTGATGAAGAGTCTGCATAACTGCCTTGAGGTGATCGGCGTGGTCCTCTCGACTCCGCAAATAGACAAGGATATCGTCAATGAATATTATCACAAAGGAGTCAAGAAAGGCTTGAAGACTCGATTCATAAGATCCATGAAAGCTGCCGGGGCATTTGTCATCCCAAAAGACATCACCAGAAATTCAAAGTGCCCATACCGAGTTCTGAAAGCTGTTTTCGAAATATCCTGCTCCCTGATCTTCACTTGGTGATATCCGGACCGTAAATCAATATTGGAGAAGTACCTAGCACCCTGAAATTGATCAAACAAATCATCTATCCTTGATAGAGGCTACTTATTTTTTATTGTGACCTTGTTGCGCTGCCCATAATCAATACACATCCATAGCGATCCATATTTCCTTCTCACAAAGAGAACCAGTGTGCCCCAAGGTGACACACTCGGTCAGATGAAACCCTTCTCTAACAAATCCTTCAATTTCTCCTTTAGCTCATTCAGTTCTGCTGGTGCCATTCTATAAGGTGGAATAGATATAGGCTGCGTACCTGGCATCACGTCTATCCCAAAATCAATCTCCATGTCTGGAGGAATTCGAGGGATCTCATCTGGAAAGACATCCGAAAACTCATTCACGACTGATACAGACTCAAGCGTAGGTGCCTCAGCATTGGCGTCCGTAACCCGGACAAAATGGTAAATACACCCTTCTTGATCATCTCTATGGCCTTAAGATAAGAAATAAACCTGCCCTTTGGAACCACATTATCCGCCTTCCATTCAATGACTGGCTCATTAGGAAATTCAAGCCTCATAGTTCTAGTTCGGCAATCGAGCTTAGCAAAACATGAATAAAGCCAACCCATCCCCATAATTATATCAAAATCAACCATCCCCAACTCAATGAGGTCAGCTATGGTATCCCGATCACACACAGTGACAACACAACCTCTATAAACCCCCACGGCCATAATAGACTCACCAACTGAAGTAGATACAGAGAACAACTCATGAAGATATTCCGGTTCTATCCCGAATTCCATAGCAACATAAGGAGTAACATAGTACAAGGTGGAACCGGTATCAATAAGGGCATATACATCATGGGATTGAACAATCAATATACCTGTGACAACATCTGGAGAAGCCTCCGCACTCTGGTGACCACTCATAGCATAGAAACGGTTGTGTCCTCCCGAACTCTGTGCACCACCCCTAGCTGCACCTATCCCTGCGGGTGCTGGAGTGCCTCAAGCTGGAGAAGGTGCTGAGGATGTAGCAGCTGCAGAACTGGATGGCTCTGTTGCCCCTTGCCCGTACCCTGGCGGGATGAACAACACTCTCTCTGGATATAACCCCTCAATCCGCAACTGTAGCATATGGGCAAGTCCATGTAGCAAATCCCTAAGTGCATCTTCCCACACCTAGGGCATAGGGATCTCCGCTGCTGCTGGGATATCCCTCCTGTCCAACCCTGCTGGTGGGGTCCCCTGCTACCCTTACTGGGCTTGAAACGAATTTAGTGCTACTGATGACTAGGGCTTTATGGCGGTGCACTGGCTGAAGACTAAGCAACAGATTGGGATGGCCCTGATGACCCTCCCCTAAAAGCAAATCTTCCCCCACCAAATGACTCCCTGAAGTTGCCCGTGGACCAAGCCTTGCTGCTACCTTCTCGTCCATCCTATTCTTCAACTTACGGTTCTCTGTGGCCTGAGAAAATGCCACCATCTTCCCATAGTTCATATAAGAATTCAAGGCAGCTATAGAATCCTCATTAATAACAAAAGAACTAAGGCCTTGAACAAATCGGCACAACTTGGCCTCCATAGTAGGCAACATATGAATAGCATACTTGGACAGGCGTGCGAACTCCATGTGGTACTCTCACACACTCTTTCTACCTTGCTTTAGATTCTCAAACTCGGCTACATGGGCTACCTTTGTCTCGGCAGGCAGGAAATGCATGAAGGCATTAGTAAGTCACTCCACCTCGCTGGAGGGCTCCCCTCCTCACGGGATTCCTCCCACAACTCAACCCACAAATAGGCCACCACTTTCAGGAGGTAGGCGGCCAACTCCACTCCCTCTGTCTCAGTTGCACGCATAACTCTGAGAGTCTTGTGCATCTTATCAATAAAATCCTGAGGGTCCTCCTCGGGATTAGCACCCGTAAACACTGGAGGATCTAACTGGAGGAACCTGTTTAGCCTAGAACTGGCGGAATCCCCTTGCTGGATAGAAGAAGTAGGGGCAACATTAGATCTCTGAGCCTGGGAAGCCACTATCTGAGCCAACATATGTATGGATCCCCTAAAGTCCCCGTCAGAAACACTAGGACCAGAAGCTGGGGCTGGAGGTGGGACCAGAATATCAGTTGGAGGGATCATTGTACCCTCAGCAGTTGTAGGAACTGGTGTAGTGGAATCAGGCAGTGTGGTAGTCGGGGGAATATCCTCACCCCTTGGGTACTCACCCGCATCATCATGTAAAGAATCAATAGCCACTCCTGGGGTGGTATTGGCTCATTGGCCAGTTCTTGCTCTCTTCTTAGGTGCCATTTACTGAAAGTTAGAGAAATGCATGAGTTAGAGGAGGAACATTTTCACAACCAGCTCTATCGCACGATATAGAACATCAAAGAAGGATATTATTCCTAAATGTCCAAGTAGCCTCCAACTTATAGATGTGGTCGACAATACACTGATAAGAAGGAATCTGCTAGACACAACTCCGAGACATCCTAGGACACTTTAAAACCTTAGGCTCTAATACCAAGTTTGTCACGCCCCAAAATCGAGGAGCGCTACCGGTGCTCAACCGAGTAAACCAGACCGAGCAAGCCTGCTAGACACTTCCTACCCGACTCACTTATGATCAAGAGAGGGCATGCTTTCATTAATTAGACAATAGGAAGATCGTATATACATTACTAAGTCATTTCATTTGTTACATTATTGATAAGTTTCAAGTACTCATATTTACATAATTGAATGAAATAAGAGTCTAAAACGCAACATAATCCATTGACCTTTCTAATACCCATATACAACTCACATAGTGTCTACGGAGCCTCTAAGTAGATATAAAAGAGTATTACAAAATTACCGGCAACAAGGCCCCGACTATACCTCAAGTACAATACATAAGGAACAAAAGATGTACGGACCCGAAATAAAATGGGGCTCACCAAGACTGTTGGGAGGAGTATACCGCCAACACTGGTCGATGCCGCCTGTTGTAGAACCACTTGTATCAATTAAAGATACACCGCCCCGACAAAAGGGACGTTAGTGTCGTCGAATAGCACTAGTATGTATAACTAAACACCATCGCATTAGATTGAACAATAATACAAGAATGGAGTAATCATAAGATCAATAAAAGCCTTAAATAATACCACATCATCAAATTAAGAATCACACAGGCTTTCAAGTAAATTTTCATGGCTTTAGATTTGGGATATCTTCAATATTGATACTCCATTATCCATAATACCACCACATTCTTATGCGGAGTCCGATCACGAACCGCTCGGCTAGATCGTCACATTTGAGACATCAACCTTTTTCACAATTTCAATTTCTAGTTTCAATTTTCAGCACAATCACCACCTTGTGTGCGGCATGTCGTCCGATCACGGCCTGATCGGCTAGGCCGTATTGCCCAAGACATTATCATTTTCTATTAATCATCTCATTTCATACTTGGCTCTTGGCCGCATTTCACAATTCAAGTTTCCCTTTTTACACATCCAAATAACTTTATCAGCAACAACAATAAGGCCTATCATGTAAGGCACATAAGGGAAACACTTGGGAAATCATAAGCACATAGAGGTTTTTCATACAAATTGGCATAAAAACCTTTATTCGAATTTGACTTGAAGTCTAGGCATTTGTAGCACATATTCCATATTTTTAATACATCCTCAATTTATAAGATAATCATGATAAAAGCATTGGTACACATATTGTACATATATTTCTCAACACAAGCATATTCGGAATAGTAATTCCTATAATGATCAATTTGGAAATTTCACTAATTGCATGAACACCATGGGGTTCGATTCTAAGGAGAAGGGGTTTTAGCCATACATACCTCAACTGAGATTTCCTTAATTTCTACAATAATTCCGGAACCCTTAGCACCTTCAATCTATTTTAGGAGTACAACAAGTTGAATCAAAATTTTGAAGGATGTTCAAGATCCTAGCTTATTTGAGCTCATTATCAAACACAAGGTGTGCATTATATTCTTAAGGCTCTTTTTTGTGAAAGATTCCATCATACCACACCCTACTCTTCACCATTTTTAGCTCACAATTTCCCTACATTCTTTTGTAACTCATGCATGCAAGATAATCACTCACATCCCAATGAATTACCTTTCTATGGCCCATTCTAGTTGCATTTTAATATTAAGAATTTTGGTGATAGAACATTACCTCTTAGGAAGAATATCTAGGTGCTTCCCTTGATAATCTTCAAGGTTTTAACAAGAATTGAGGAGTAATTTTGATGAAGAACACTTTCTCCCTCTAAGACTCTCTTTCTCACTCTAAAAATATCAGAAAAATAGCTTCAAAGTAGCCTAGTGTGGGTGTTTTAACGAAATTGGGTCGGGTTTAAAAACCCCAAAAATAAAGCTCCGGAACAGGTTCTGCGATCGCATAATAACTCTGCGGTCCGTAAAATGGGCCACATCATGGCCCTCAACCCTGGCATTTTTCTGCTTTGGTCTGCGACTAGTCTGCGGTCACATAATGCGCTGTAGAACTCCCGCATGAGTAAAGTCAAAGTCGGATATGCGATAAAAGTGCATCCCGCGAAATGGTTCTGTGATCGCATAATAGGCCGCAAAAATGACACAAAAAATGACCCAAATGACTGCCTCACTATGCAGCCATTCTGTGGCCGCATAGTGGGCTGCAGAAATGCCCTATTTTTGCCAATATTTTTCATTTAACTTCTCTATGCACTGATCAATCCCAAAAGTCCGAACTGCGGCGAGCTTTCTACTATTATTGACCTCTACGCCTAGTTTGGCATCAAAGAATCCCGATTTTAGGAAAAAACTTTACGGGGCCTCACAGTTGAATAAATTAATTAATTATAAGTATTGAGTATATTTTGATTGATTTGCACATTGTTTGACTAGTTTCGGGTTGTTTGGCTTTGAATTGAATAATTGGAGAGGCATTGGAGCAGGTTATGGAATGTCGGAGCGAGGTAAGTCTCCTGTCTAACTTTGTGAGGGGGAAACTACCCCTAGGTAATGTAATTGTTATGTGCTATTAGTTATGGGTGCTACGTACGCACGATGTGACGAGAATCTGTACGTAGCTAAATCATGTTTATGTCCGGGTAGACTTAGGGCTTTACCATGTAATATTTGGAATATTTGAATTCATTCCGCTGGCTTAATTAATTGAAATTATAATTGAATTTGATTTAGATGTATATACACATATATTAGGCCGAGCCTTATCATCTTGAGTTGTTGGCAAGTTATTTGAGAAACGATAGAGGTTATGTTCAACCTTTGTTCATATACTGTATCGTAAGCTCGTGTCTCATAATTCGATAATTCCTTTTCTTTCTTGTGGAGTGGGCCGAACGCCTCGGCAAAATTATGTACCACACTCTCATGAGAGCAGGCCGTTCGCCTCGTCAGTATGATAGATGCATTTATGGTTCGTGCCGCTCGACCCTCGATAATGTACACATTATGATGGGATCGGGCCGATCGCCTCGGCAGTATCATATTCTTTCTGAGATCTGGTCATACGACCTCAGCATAATCATGCGTTATATCACTAGCAGTCTGAATATTCGTGAGATTTTCCTTCCACTAATGCCTTGCATTTTATATGGGAATTCTTACCCGTTTGTTATTGGCACTTGATATTTTCAAGTTGTCAAGATAGATACGAGATTGAGAGATTGGTATTGTTAAAAGAAATTTTGAAAGATTGTGTTAGTTACAGATTTACCTCATTACTATTGTTGTACTCTTATTTGTTTATTTACAACTAGTAAGTGTCGATGTCGACCCCTCATCACTACTTCTCCGAGGTTAGGCTAGATTCTTACTGGGTATGCGTTAATTTACGTACTTATACTGCACTTCTGCACTAAATGTGCAGGATCTGACAGGTTCATTTGATGATCATCTTGGCGCGTAGGCGCAACTGTTGAGGAGACTTCTTGTGACCTGCATTCCAGGCTACGCATCGCAATCCACAGAGTTTCAATCATACTAATTATTTTATCCTGTCTTATTTACATTCTAGAAAGATGTTGTATTATTAGGTACTCCTTAGTAAATGCTCATGCACTTATGACACCGGATTTTGGGGGTACCTACTCGGTGTTCATTACTGTAGTTCACGTAATTATTATCATTTCAAATTGAAATTTATACGTTATACGAAAATTGGAAAATAAAATCACGGGTGTTCTACGAGTACTAGATTTTACACGACTTATTCAATGGGATTCATGATTTCGAAAATAATGGAATGAGTAACTAAGTGGATTAATCGCCGTTGGCTTACCTGACAGCGGCGTTAGGCGTCATCACGACCTAAAGTAAATTTTGGGTCGTGACAGAAAGAAGAAAAAAAGAAAAAGAACTGCACTAAAAAAGTGTGCAATTTCAGTGATGCTCAATACAATCCTCAAGCACAAACAGCAGAAGCAAGAACTGAGGAGGAGAAACTTTTTAAATTGCGGCAACTGAAGCAAATGAAGAGTGTTGAAGTTTTGTTGCTTTTAGTTATTGCAGTACCTTTTTTAGCATAATAAGTTGCTTAGTTTTAGGATGAATTTCAATTTTAAATTTCTATTAGATTACTTAAGTTAGTTGAGCTATTTAGTTTTTTTAAATTTTAAATTACGTGATTGTTTCTAATTGGCTATTTAAAGCCTTGTTATGCTTAATAAAATTATTGAGTGACTTTTCCAATCAATACTTTAATTTTTTTTTGTTGCCCCGTCATTTTTAAAAACCAACAGTTTGGCATACTAACTCATAAATTTTAAATTTCCTAGAAAACATATATATTGCGCCACATGAATAACACACCTCCTTTTTTCTGTAGATTTTATAAAAGCTACTAGTGGAAGTTATGGATCTCAAACCTCTTTTGTATTTGTGTTATGTGATAATTGACAAAAGCTTCTGGAAATCTAGATCTAAGCCTATTTGACAGATTTTCTCAATATGATCTAATTCATGTGAACTCCATATGATTTTTCAAGATAACATTACTTCGCGAATCTTCGTGGATCGAGGATTTTGATTTGAATAAAATCAATAGACCTAATCAATTGATTAGTCTAACTTCCTCGTTGTTTATAATTCAACTATCTCAATTCCATATTAATATATGCAAAAACATTACTTAGCTTGAAATTGAATACTCATTGAATGTGTGTTTGGTATAACGGAAAATGTTTTTCAAGAAAATATTTTCTTGGAAAACAAGTAGTAATTTTATTCATTTTTCGATATTTGGTACGCAAATTAAGGAAAATGACTTGTCAAGAGTATTCATAAATAATTTAGATATAATAAACATGAATCCATAAACTTTCGAACCAACAATCTTCCGAACCCACAAATTTCATTATTTCCGAGCTAAACTTTCGAAACCGCGAAATTTCGAATCCGTAAACTTTATAATTTTTAAACCTGTAAACTTCCAAACACATAAACCTCCAAACTCATAACTTTGAACTTGTAAAATTTTGAACCTTTAAACCGAAATATAAAAAACTAAAACTGAAATATATTAAAAAAATAATTATTTCG
>MDKI01098163.1:0-54505 GCA_005239505.1 Nicotiana paniculata
ATAGCATAAAAACCCATGCTGCCCCCAACTAGCCTATGCGATCGCATTCTTACCCACGCGATCGCATAGAAGGACACCAGGACAGAACACCAGCAAAAATTTGCAACTTTCCAACATCCAAACTTGATCCGTTAACCTGTCAAAACACACCCGAGGCCCTCAGGACCTCAACCAAACACGACAACACAACCCATAACCTCATTCAAACTTAGTCGAGCCTTCGAAACACCTAAAACAACACGAAAATACCAAAATTACATCAAATTCAAGCCTATAAACTTTGAAACTTCTAAATTTCGCCAATGATGCCGAAACCAACCAAAACACATCTGATTGACCTGAAAATTTGCACACATATCCAAAATGACATTACGAACCTGCTCCAACTTTCGTAATCCCATTCCGACCCCGATAGCCTATTTTTCACTGCCGACCGGAAATTGCCAAAAACTAACTTTCGCCAATTCAAGCCTAATTCTACACCGGACATCAAAAATTCATTTCGAACACACTCCTAAGTCCCAAATCATCTAACGAAGCTATCCGAGCCATAAATCTGCATTCCGAGGTTGTTTACCAATAAGTCAACTTCCGATTGACTTTTCCACTATTGAACCAAGTTAAGAGACTAAGTGTCTCATTTCTCTCGAAAAATTGCTCCGAACCCGAGCCGACCAATCTAACACAACATAATGAAGCTAAACCACATATAATGTAGCAGAAATGGGGGAAACAGGTCTAAACTCTCGGAACGACCGGCCGAGTCGTTACAGTACCCAGAATAAGCATAGAGAAAACTGAGGATCTTGTGGATGGCCATGACATCGATCATGTGATCGATTTTAGGCAAAGGAAAAAAAATTCTTGGGCCATGCTTTATTTAAATCCTTGTAATCCACACACATTCTTAGTTTGTTCCCTTTCTTAGGTACTACTACTACGTTTGCTAGCCTTTCGGGGTATTTGACTTCCCGGATGGACCCTATTTTAAGAAGCTTAGTTACCTCGTCTTTGATGAAGGAATGATTGATCTCAGACTGGGGTCTTCTTTCCTGCTTCACCGGATGGAATTTCGAGTCCAAGCTTAGTTTATGAGTGGTGATTTTCGATGGGATCCCTGTCATGTCGAGATGGGAACAATAAAAACAATCCATGTTAGCTATAAGAAATTGTATGGGTGTTTTATTGAGCTCGGGATTTAACCACGTGCCCAGGTACACTACAAAAAAAAGGGTCTTTAGTGGCAATAAAAAACAGCATTGGCGGTAATAACAATAGCCGCTATATTATTTACCGGCAATTGGTGTTTAGCCGCTGAAGCCGGGGTCAGTAAAGCCTTTAGCGGCATTTCTAACAAGAGCTGGTAAAAGGTATGACTTACTGCTAAAACTCATTTGCTTTAACGAAAATTGTTTGCGGCAATTATTATGGCTGCTAAACCCATTCTAAAAACGGCTAATAATGCTCCTTTAACGTCCATTTTTATAGCCGCTAAATTCAAAATATTTGCCGCTAAAATTCCATACCTTTAGCGGCAATTATTTTGTGGCAATCAGAGTGGCAACAATATCTCTTCTAAAAACGTATTAGTATGCCCCTTTAGCGTCCATTTTAATGGCTAGTAAAGTCAATTAAATTCCCCTAAAAATCATCTTTAATAGCAATATAATGGCTACAATATCCCTGTATAAACATTTTAATCCTGTTAAATTGAAACTAAAAGTCACAAGTTATAACGGTAAGTTTAACCACCATTAATAATAGCTACTACATTTGACCAAAAAATAATGCAAATAACAAAGCATATTAATATTAATTAATAAAATCATAGTATATCTCGTTAAATCTTAACAAGCAAAAGGAAGTACTTAATATCACAAAACCTTAAAAAATAACTTATACTGTTTGAAGTAAATAGCTAATGTCATTATATAACTAATTTTAATGAATAACAATCTTCAAATAATCTCTGCAACTCTTCGTCATATTGAAATCTTCTACCTGCTAAATTATCGAACATCAGACTGTATGACCTGAAATTATAAAATAACTATGTCAATAGATGAAATATAATAATAGTGAAGCATGTTACTTTAATTTTCTCATAATACTAAATAGATTAGACAAAGAAAGTGTCTGTAAGTTGATATGTGCTTGAAGTAATATGAGCATGGACCAAAGAACACTAGGGAAGAAAGGAAAAGAGTATACAAAGATGTTTACAAAATACTATTTTCATCTTTCCAAAAAAGCTCAGAAGTCATTGTCTAAGAACTTTAGCCCTTAATACAGCTATACACAATAATTCACCTTTTACCATGAAAGTAAGAAGCCAGAGTCCAGAAAAGTACAAGCTGATAAAAAAAATAGGTTACTGCATATTATACTAGACTCACCTAACTGATGCTGGAAATAAACATTTTAATAATATAGTGGATGTCCCAGAGATCAAACAGAAAACAAAAACAGATAATGAAGCAAATCACTAGAGGTCAAACCAATTGGATGCCATACATGGTTGGACTTGGTAAGATAATGCAAATAAATATGGACATACACAAAGTTTCAGCAATTACCTAAAGCCATGCTTGATTTATTTTGCACGACTTCAATACAAGAAAATTCAAGTCCCAACATTAACATAGTTATGGCATAAGGACTCGTGTGAAACAATTAAATGTTTTCATCCATAAGTTCAGTTGTTGTCACAAACACAACATACTCCAAACAAGCATCTTGACCTTCTTTTCTCCACAGTGATACTAAACATTCTTCATATCACCTCTTTGTTTCACATGAATCCTTTAGCTACCCACAACCATGTAAAATGATGAGAAAATAAAGCAAGAATGTTCTAGATCCACAAAAAAGCATAGAATTAAGGGAGAAGAGATCACATGATTACAAACAGTTATCACATGATAACACTGCATCAATGCAACTTGCTGCTTCCTCTAGAAACTCCTTACAAGACAAGGATATTACCAGTAAAGAACTAATTGCAGAGGCTATAATGTGGGAACAAAATGCTCAAAGCTTAAAGATCGACTTGGAAATGTCAAGGAAGGAGTTTTTTTTACCAAGCACAACAGATAGAAAACCTTAAGATGGAGCATCGTTCATTGGGCACCGAACGTGATGGATTGATGCAAGAAATCAAACACCTGGAGGTCCTTTTACAAGAATACATGTAAAGGAAAAATCAACTGATAATTTAATGCTCCAAGTCAGAGATATGGACAGTGTCCAAAAGATTTTAAAATGGGAGCTACGGATTCGGAAAGAATCAAATGACAGTATGTCTTTACAACTAAGTAAAACTCAAGAATCAAATATTGAATTAGTCTCCATTCTGCAGGAGATAGAAGAAACTGTTGAAAACCAGAAATTGGAGATTGAGAACCTGCATATATTGAACCAACAGAACCTAGAGGACAAGCTTCAATAGTAGCATGCTAATAGCCTTCATACTACAGATAAGCGAGCTAAAATTTTCAGATACATTCTATGAGCTTTCATAAATAAGGATTTCATATGTATCATTATAGTTTCATGTCAGCTTCTGCATAAAGTGACAGACAATCATCTGTAGAGAACAACTTTTTGGGTGTCTGAGTATTCTTTTTATATAGAAAGGCTAGTTATGAGAACTCTTGACAACTATTGATATACTTATCATACTAGTAACATTGGCTACTTCTAGTGAAGACTTTTAAGGAGATGACTAAACAGCTTATGCAGTGTCCTTCTATCCAATTATATGCTTTTCTCAAGTCTCCCTTAAGCAGATATCTTTAGCAGTAAAACTAGCAACAATTCTGCATTCTTTTGAGGATTCAAGTCAAAGTCAAGCTTCAAATGGTGATGTTAAAAGCGTTAAAATCCAAAAGCAAAATATGCCTGGAAGTTGCTCCAGAATTTGATTCCCAAAATATGCCTGCAAGCTTTTGGTGTTTGTGCTAACTCTTGGAAGTTTATATGAAAATGGAAGGAGGAAAATTCAAACAATAGAAAACTCAAATAGTAGCTTGCCGAAGGATAAAGATAAGTAGTACCGTGAGAAATTGAAGTATTTTCAGCAATATTAGGTATCCTTGATGTTTCTGGTACTCGTTCATGGCCACTATTGGCGTCAGGGACCTGATAAATATTAACAGATCAGATAACAATACTTTTATAGGATTAAAACTTCATTAATAAGGTACATAACCTATAAAATAGAGTTACCTGTTCAATTGAGGTGCCATTGATAGTTTGAGGCATAGATTCATTGGAAGCATATTTACGCATCAATTGTCGTATTTCGAGTAATTCTGATTGCATCTTCTCCTGATTTTGTTTCATCAGATTCATTTCTTCATTGTGTTTATCCTTTAACTCGGTTATCTCTTGTGTTAACCTTTGGAAAAATTCATTAGACGAATCCTCTCCAATAATATTTTCTAAGAAAGATCTGCTACCACATAGAACAGAGGGAGTTGGACCAAGTTCTAAACCACGAACATACCCACTTTTGTCATTTCCGAACACTTGAGAATACACATCGCCTTCCCAAGCAACACCGCGAGGAGGTTGGTCAGTAGAGCTCCCATTATTGTTCGTAATTTCATTTATCATTTCATGGCCATAAAATACATAAATCCAATTTGGAATTCATTTATTCGCTTTTATGTTTTTTCCTAACTATTTCCCAATTAAGAAATTAAAAGAAAAAAAAGAAATCTTACGATTGCCTTGACAGAATCATCATCCAGTGATCTACAAACCTTATGTTTTTATGAGTTAATATGAAAACTTGTGCTCGTGTAGGCTCTATCCCATTTACAGACTAATACAATAAAATTGATGTAAGATATGCGTGAATTTTTTTTTAAATACATTATAGTTAGTAATTTGAACAAGTTTACCTGCTCATCCATCAAGGTAGCAATATTTTTGGATCTTCCTGTGTGAGGCATCTTTTGATTGGCCCTATTATTTCTATTTGCTTGGGTACGCCTCTGTCATTGAAATATTAAAATGATATCTTATAAATTATACATAAAAATTTCGCATAACTAAAATTAAAACAATGAAAATAATCAACTAGAGGTGCTTTAAAGATTTGTTAATACCTTAGCTTTATGTGAAATCCAATAAGTGACAAGACCATTCCATTGATCCTTCGATATGCGACTTGGTCTATTTTCAGCAAAAGATCTTTAGTCTTATATTTTTGCATATACTCACCCTTTAACTCACACTTGTAATCTTTCAATTTCTTTCCTAGTGACTTTAGGACATAAGCTTCTCCTCGTCTTGGGATAGAGAACTTCTTCTAAAAAAATAAAGCCAACATTTAGAAGAAAATATCATGTATAAAAGATTGAACTCGTTCATGTAATAATAATAATGATGATGATGATGATGATGTCATGATGATATACTCCGTACCCTCACAAAATCCACCAATTTCTTCTTTTCTTCCTTGCCAAAATTTCTCGATTCATCTACATGTAAATGTGTTAGTTTTGGAGTTCTCGAAATGATTCCTAGAAAGCTAGCAAGATTTCGATCTTTTTCCCCAATAGCTTGGTTACGATTATTAAACGGCACATCAACTACCTTCCCCGGAGGAAGTTTCTAAATATCTTTTAGTAAAGTAGGCCCACGAACCTTTCTTGGCTCCAAATTACCTAGAATAGAAAATTCAAAGATCATCAAATGGCAAAAACTATATGGTTAAATCTGTTAAATAACAGTATAATGACAAAACAACGGACAACAAAATCGTATATGTTTCAACACTAACTATATACCAACAGGTAAGTGTTTATCTTCAATTAAATAGTGAGTGTACATATGACCTTCAAAGACACTCTAATTTGGATTAGTTCTCAAATTCCAAGCTTTCAATCACTTGTTAGTTGTATCGGGGCTTAAAGCTAATCTGGACAACAGTTCCTTGTATAAAGCAGGTGTTAGCCAACATGAAGAAGAGAAAATCCTCTCAGCCTGATGCATTATTTGTTTGTTTTTTCTTTATTGTTTTCACATATGATATTAATGCTTCATAATTGTGTGTATGATAGTATACTTGATAGTATACCCACCTATATAATGTCTCTTAAATAGGATGATAACCTCTGGAAGTGTGTCATTAGAGAAAAATATGTAATGAAAGATGAATGTTGTAAACCCCTAGGTTTGGAGCTAGGTAGACCTACTGAAGAATACACTTCTGGATTTGTATAGATTGGCATTGGATAAACACAAGTATGTCGCTGACTACAGAAATTGGGGTGTTTAGAACACCAACTTTAGAAGCAATCTTCAAAGTAAGAAAGTTGAAAGATTGGTCCAGTTCTTTAGTAATAAAGAAGGGGTTGAAGATCTGACTAGTGACTACAAAACTTGATAGGTTGATAAGGCGATGAGGAAATATTGGAAACAAACAAGATTCATCGTGAAATGCTGATTAAAATGGGGGAGAGGGAATACTTTGGCCATGGAACACTATCTGGAAAAGGGAAATTAACTTATGCAACAGTTGCAGTTACATACAATTATGAAGCAGCAATTGTTCATATCTGGAAAAGGGAACTCAACTTATGCAACAAGTCCTTGTTTATTGTTTTCACATATGAAGTTTTACAATGATAAATTTTTACTGCTCTATATAATACTGAGGCAATAGTGAAGTTTAACTGCTCTATATAAAACTGAAGTTTTACAATACTATAGTTCAAACTATACTGCTCCTCTTTTACCAAATATGGTGGAGATAGCACAATTCAATTCTTTTATTACTATTTTTTTTCCAGGTTTTGCGTGGCCTTCTACAACTCTCGGTCGTTGATTTGGTAGGGCAGATGTTCGATCAGTATGAATTTCTCTAACTCTCGGCCTTTGATTTGGTAGCGTCAGAGTCATCGGGGACTATGAAGGATTGAGGGAACCCATAATCATCGTCCTCGACAGTCCCCTGCTTCTCTAGTTGGTTCGAGGTCGGCATCTGTAATTGCTATTTGGCTTTCTGTTTTGCTTTCGAATCTGACCCTTTGTCGATGAGAGTGTATATTGGAATCACTTCATCAATGGAAAATATTTCCTTTGCAGCGGGTTGCTCCCCGTAGATTGTTTTGAGTCCCTCTGGTGTTGGGAATTTTAAAACCTGGTGAAGGGTCGAGGGCACAACCCTAATATTGTGGATCCATGGTCTCCCGAACATGACGCTATATCTCATATCCCCTTCGATCATATAAAACATGGTCTCCTGGATGGTCCCGACAGCATTTATTGGCAAAGTTATTTCCCCCTTAGTAGTTTCACAAGCCATGTTGAATCCGTTTAGCACTCAGGCACGGGCACGATTTGGTCCTATAGGCCGAATTGTTCTACGACCGTTGATCGAATGATGTTGGCCGAACTACCTAGATCAATTAAAACATGTTTAACCCGAGTTTTATTTATGAGTATAGATATTACCAGTGCATCATTATGGGGATGCATGATTCCTTCTGCGACCTCGTTGTTGAAAGATAAGGTTCTTTCTGGTACGCACTCCCGAGTTTGTTTCTCCCTCGTGATCGATACCTTGGTGCATTTTGACATAGGCCCTAACGGAACATTGATCCCTCCGATAATCATATGAATGACATGTTGAGGTTCTTATTTCTCATTTTATTTGTTGGAATCCCTGTTTCTGGAATGATTCTTGGCTCGATCACTTCTCGAAGGTGCCTGTCGTTGAATAATCGGGCTAATTCTTCTCTCAACTGTTGACAATCTTCCGTTATGTAGACATGCGTGCCATGATATTTGCACATTTGGTTGGGATTTCTCTGGGTTGGATCGGTCTATAGAGGTCGAATCCATTTAGTATCTTTGATGCGTCCGATAGCCGATATGATGGCGGTTGCGTCAATACTGGAGTTATATTCTGATAATCGTGGTGCTTCTTTAGGTCAGATAGGTCTGTCGAAGCCATTCTTGACCATGATCCCTCGAGAACTCTGGCCTCGGTCATTCCTCCTTTCACTTCTTACAAGGTTTCGCCTAGATCCGCTGCTCTTACATCTCCATTATACGGTCGGGATTGGTCCCTGTTCAACCTCGGTTCTCGATCAATGTCCCTCTTGATTCTGTCAACGGGTATGATAGGATAAACAGACTCGGAAGGAGCCACAAGTTGGTCATCTTCGACCTTGATCTTTTATTGATACCAATTATGCAAACCGGCCCAAGTAACAACCAAGTATTCTATCAAATTCTACTTCAACTGCTGCGAAGCCACTGAGCTTTATACACTGAGTCCTTCGGTGAAGGATTGAACATCCCAATCATCGCAACCAGTGGTAGATCCATTCGTTCTATTTGGAATTGAAACACGAACTCTCTGAGCATTTCGTTGTGCTTCTGCCTTACCTTGAAAAGGTCCAACTTCCTAGTTTCAACCTTGATGGATCTAGCATGCGCCTTTACAAAAGAATCTGCAAGCATAGCAAATGAATAGATAGAATTAGGTGGTAAATTGTGGTACCATATCATAGCTCCCTTTGACAGGGTCTCCTCGAATTTCTTTAGCAAGGCAGACACGATCTCATCATCCTCTAGAGCATTCCCTTTAATTGCACATGTGTAAGAGGTGACATGCTCGTTTGGGTCAGTATTTCCATTGTATTTAGGAATCTTGGGCATGCGGAACTTCTTGGGGATCATCTTGGGAGCCGCGCTCATGGGTAAGGGTTTTTACATGAACTTTTTGGAATCCAAACCCTTCAATATTAGTGGTTCCCTCGGGATTTGATCGACTCTGAAGTTGTAAGTTTCCACCTTCTTGTCGTTTGCCTCTATCTTCTTTTCCCCCGACTCAACTCGTTTTGTTAATTCTTCGAGTATCTTCATGATTTGAAGATCGGCCCCCCAATTTACTCCCGTTCAATTTCCTTGAAATTGATTCGACCTTGTGGACAACTTCCTAGGAGGGCTCAGGCTCGATCCTGCTTGGTGGATGATTCTGGTTTTGGAGCTGGGATATCGCTGCTTGTTGAGCCTGTAACATTTCGAAGATCACCCGAAGGCTGATCCCGCCCTCTTCGCCACCGTGTGTTCTTTGAGCGGCTGATCGAACATCCTTACGAATGCTACTCTCGGGATCGATGGCCAAATTTGCATTGATGGCTACATGTGAGCTGACGTCGATTGAATTTGCAACCGGAACTCCATCGAGGTCAACTGGAGTACGTTGTTCCCTTGTGCTATGTTATCATTTTCGTCGTGGTGACCGAAATCATTGTCCACGTGTACGGGTGCTGGCTGAGGCTTCGACATTTTGATCCTGGAATTAAAGATACTCACAAGAATAAGTGTAAAATATTGTGTGTTATGAAAGTTTGTACCAGGTAATCACTATTATCCTTAGCCCCATAGTGCACGCCAAGCTGCTTACCCTAAAATCGGATAACAATTGAATTTATACGCGGTTTTAAGAATATGTGAGGTTACATGGTACGAATTAAGAAAATATATTAATATTGAAACTGACGATAAAAAGAAAGAAATGCAAACCACATAAATTGAATAGTCTTGGCCCTCGAGTTCGATCACACTTGAACCAAGAGATGTTTCAACTGATATATGAACAAAGTAACAAGATAATGAAACCTAGAAAATTACAGTATATTGCTTTATGTTGCGTAAATATGATTTGTTTTAAAAATGATCAGACCCCCTTTATATAGTAGGGGAGTCCTACTCTTGATACAGTTTTATATGAGGTAAGAAATCTCATGATTAGCTAATTAATCGGCCTATACTTGATACGTTCTAAGATCTCCACCATTATCTACGCCCGATCGCGGATATTTCGTTCTTCTATTATTCGGCTTGACAAAGTTCCCTCGATCTTGCATGATCTCGATTTTGTTCGATCCCAGGGTCTCGATCTTGATGATATAACCTAACTTGATGATATAACCTCGTACCTCGACTCGATATGATTCGAGATCGAACCTTAACCTATCACATTCCAGTCTCAATTAGTCACACAAGGGGTGAACCCAGTTTCGATCGTATACACACTCGACATAGACATATCATATATGCATGTCACTTCCTGTTTATTTTATCTTCTTTTTATGTATATTCATTTTATGAAGCTTTAACGTTACTTCCCTCCCCCCTCCCTCCTTGAAAGTTGTTTGTGAAGGATAATATAAATATATCTATAATTATCAGTAAGAAGGTTTGCTTATGTCATTGTAAAGCTTCACGCTAATACGATTGTGCTCTTGTTTCTTTCTTGTGGCAAATGAGCTCTTAAACGAAAAGGATCAATGTGCTATCAATCTTTGCCTGAGTTACCTACAACATGAATCTTTATGATAAGAAAAGCCGTTATAATCATTTTTCAAGTACCATTAAATATATTGGCTATATAAACATTATGTATTTGTCACTTCTCTTGAAGTTAAATTTTTTTATCACATTTGTGCAATTTCTATTCGGTTGAAATGCATTTGTCCCTGATTGTAGAATTTATTATGCTGGCTAATTAAATATCTACCTAACGCCTTTAGGGGTTGTGAAGAAAGTCTAGTACCAGGACCTCTTTTACCTCAACCCTGGCTTCATAATTGTCGTCCTTTAGCTGATTGATGAGTGTCAAAGATAGACGTGGCATGCCGCATGAAGAAAGTTGTCAAGAATTGAAGGAAAGGAGGCTTGGCCTAGGTTGTTGGAGCACGTCCGCCATTGTATTTTCTGTCGAGGTTTCTTGCAATTCTCCGGCATCAGGAGATCCATCAATTTAAGATTATAATCTGCTTATTCTTTGAGATGAAAAATCTCCCTAGTAGACGCAAATTGCTGAATCAAAACCAGGTAGTATAGGAGCCCTTTCTATCTCCTTCTTGAAAATTCCTGTGTTGCTTTGGGTTACAAAATTTGGCCAAAGGAGATAATATTAGTTTGTAGAGTTGGATTTCAAGCTTGGAATTTCCCATCATCAAGAATTTTAACATTTCCATCTCCTCCTGGATGTGCTTGAAGGATCATCTAGAATGGGGCTATGTTGAATAGCTTTTCAAACTTTAAGAATTTCTACTAAAGAATTCGTCAGTTTTGGAGAAGTTTTTTATCATATCAAATAAAAGAAGGTGAGAGAAATGTTCGATGAACGATATATACCCATATTTATCTCCATTGGATGAGATATTGTTAGGTTCCCCAAAATCCTCCATCGATTATGTAATTATCTTCCAGGAGCGAGCTTTCCATGATTGGACCGCAAGCAGTTTCCCATAAGTTTTGACAAACTGCTCATGCAACCAGGAAGCCTTAACTTCTGTATGTAACTAATTACTATTCTTTTGGACTACCCTTATGGTATACCAAATGTTATATTACCTTGGTTTCTTATGAAGCTTTTTCTTATTGCTTTTAGATGTTGCATGTATGCATTGAGATTTCTTGCAACTCTTGTTTATCACACCTGTTAATATGAGACCAACAAGCCACGTGTTCTAAAATATTATCTGGCTGAAATATTGTGTTTGGTCCTTTGCTTTGTCAATAGCATCAAGGTCCTTGATTGTGAAATGGTTCCCTTTTGACCTTTTTCCTGGAACAGAAGGGTCCGCATTGTTTGTTTACCTTAAATAATTTTAGCAGTTGTAATTGAGGCTTACAATGCTATTGAATCTTTATATTTGACACTAAGGTCATAGTAAGAAGGTCTTATTAGATATATCTATTAGATTAGCTTATAAAATCTCCATTGTTCAGATGGCATTTAGTTAACTGGGAGAACTTACAAGGAATTGTTTATGAAAAAATTTCTCTCTTGATAAGTGTTGCCAGAAGTAGTTTGGTTTCTGTTTCCTCTTTGTTTTAATAAATAAGAAACAAAGATACTATTTTTTCTGATATTACCATACTCGTGTAAAGTGGACATATATTTATATCTCCCTGCATACTTAACAACATTCATAGAACATGTTCATACAAGTTTCCAGCTTTCAAGATCAGAATACCCCCTAAGCTTCTTTCTTCTACGTTGACTATCCACTTGAGTTTTGGAAAGAGACAGTAACAACTTAGCCAGCATTGTCACGCTGGAAAACACACTTCATGGAAAAGAAGGTGTTATTCATTCTAAATGGGGTGTTTACAAGTCTTTCCAAACTTGTATAATTTCTGGTAACGACGCAACAGTTTTGAGGTTTGTTATATCAAAGAGAAAAAATTTCAAGAGCTATTCAACGGAAGGTGTGTCCCAATATTTATTAAAATTTTGTTATGTTGCTCCAAATCGCGATTATTTCTTCTACCAATTCTGTGATAATTTTCCAAGAATGAGCCTTCCATGACTAGATCGCGACTACTTTTATGTTTCAGGAAATGTTATATTTATTTTTCCAGGAGTATAATTTCTTCTTCCTTTCATCTTCTAGTTTTCAATACGCTTTCTTCTGATATATAATCACACTCCTACAAAGTAGACTACTTATTTTTCTTCCACCCCTAAATTCATCATTTTACAAAGTAGCTTTCCCGGAATATGCTTTATGCCATTGTCTTCATTTTTAAAATCTGATAAGCCTATGTTCAGTCAAATGACCTTTGATCAGAATATATCCCATAAGCTTCTTTCTTCTGAAAACAAATCTAAACCTCTGCTTGATTGAATTTTCTTTGTACTTGTAATTCGTGACATATCTATATGAGTTCTAGAAAACAACCATAATCTGTATGATAAACCTCTTCTTGCTTGAATAAGCCACTAATAGAACAAGTGAAACGCAGCTTCCGCTTTGTCCAGGCGGCGCTCTGATCGATTGAACTACCATCTCAGGAAAATTAGGTGTACAATCTAAAAATAATTTAGATTCGATAGTTTTTGTATTTGGATATTTGATTGATACCACTATAAGATTATTCTCTTTTTTAGGTAACTAAACTTTTTGATTAATCACCAATAAGAAATACAAAACCACAAAACAACTAACTCAACTGGATGTCCAAAGATAATTACAAAAATAAAAAACTAAAGTCGCAGCACTATTTAGAAGGATGAGAGCACTGATTTCCTCTAGCTTAGTAGATTTGGTTGTATACGGGCGAAACCGGGCCCATCTATTGCATGGAAGATTAGAACTGAAACGTGATGGATTGAAGATCGACCTTAGGTTCCATCGAACTAAGGTACGAAGTTAGAATATACGTCCTTAAGATCATCGAACCCGTGACTCCATAACCGACCCCGACTCCTAAGCTCGAGGACCATTATCAGACCAAATAATAGAAGGCCAAAATATCCGCAACTGATAGGATATCACAGCGGGAATCTCGGCACGTATCAATGAGAGACCGATTAATTAGCAAATCATGATATTTCTTACCTTTTATAGAATTGTATCAAAATTAGGAATCCCCTACTATATAAAGAGGGTCTGATTATTTGTAATAGACATTGTAACATGCATCCCAAAGCAATTTACTGTTATTACTAGTTTTTATTATCTTATCACTCTGTTCTGATGTCGATTAAGGCACTTTTGACTTGAGGGTGACCAACCTTCAAGGCCAAGATTGTCCAACTTGTGCAGTTTGCATTTACATTTCTATCATCGATTTCAATATTAATCTGATTTCTTAATTTGTGTCAAATTAGATCACGTATCCTTAAAACCACATATAAATTTAATTGTTTCCAATTTTGAGGATAAGCAGTTTGGCGCCCACCGTGGGTCTAAGGATAATACTGGTTATTTGGTACAAATTTCTATAACACACACTATTTTACACTTGTTCTTAGAGTGTCTTTGATTCAAAGATCAAAATGTCGAACTCACAATCGACACCTCTACACATTGACAATGATTTTGGTCACCACAAAAAAAATGATAACGTATCACCTGGGAATGACATGCCCCCAGTCGATCTCGATGGAGTTCCGGCTGCATATCCAATCGACGTAAGCTCACATGTAACCATCAACACAAATTCGTCCTTCAATCTTGAGGGAATCGTCCGTAGGGATGTTCGATCGGCCGCTCAAAGCACACATGGCAACGAAGATGGTGGAATCAACTTGCGGGTGATCTTCAAAATGTTACAAGCTCAACAGGCTGCGATAACTCAACTCCAGAACCAGAGTCACCGACCGAGTAGGATTGAGCCGAGCCGTCCCAGAAAGCTGTTCACAGAGTTGAATCGGCCTCAAGGAGATCGAATGAGAAGGAACAGGGGACCAATCCGGTAATCATGAAGATACTCGAGAAACTGACAAAACGAATTGAGTCGGGAGAGAAGAAGATCGAGGCAAACAACAAGAAGGTGGAAACCTACCATTCCAGGGTCGATCAAATCCCAGGAGCACCACCGATATTGCAAGGTCTAGGCTCCAAAAAGTTTGTAGAAACCTTTTCCCCTAAGCGCGGCTCCCAAGTCGATCCCTAAGAAGTTCCGCATGCCCGAGATTCCTAAATACAATGGAAGACTGACCCGAATGAGCATGTTACCTATTACATATGTGCCATCAAAGGGAATGATTTAGAGGATGATGAGATCGAATATGTCTTGCTGAATAAATTTGAAGAGACCCTGTCTAACGGAGCTATGATATGGTATCACAATTTACCACCTAATTCTATTGACTGATTTGCTATGTTTCAGACCCTTTCATGAAGGCACATGTCGGGGCTATCAAGGTCGAGACTAGGAAGTCGGACCTTTTCATAGTAATACAGAGGATAATGAAATGCTCATAGAGTTCGTGTCTCGATTCCAAATGGAACGGATAGACCTACCGCCAGTCGCTGATGATTGGGCCGTTCAAGCCTTCACCCAAGGACTCAATGTTCGAAGCTTGGTGGATTCACAATAGTTGAAGCAGAATATGATAGAGTACCAAGCTGTTACTTGTGCCGATGTGCATAATTGATATCAATCAAAGATCAGGGTCGAAGACGATCAACTTGGGGCTCCTTCTAGGTCCATTTATCCTAATAGACCCGTCGACAGAATCAAGAGAGATTTGACCGAGAACCAAAGTGAAACAGAGATCGGTTGTAACTATATAATAGAGATCATAGAAGAAGTGGGTCCGGGCGAAGTTTTATGAAAAATGAAAGGAGAAGTGACCGAGGCTAGAGTTCTCGAGGACTCATGAGCAAGAACAACTTTGACAAGCCTATCGAACCTAAAGAAGAACCACGATTATCAGAATATAACTTTAATATTGATGCGACTGCCATCGTATCGGCTATCAGACGCATCAAAGATAGCAAATGACTTCGACCTTTACAATTCGATCCAACCCAAATAGATCCCAACCAGATATGCGAATATCATGGCACTCATGGACACATAACGGAGGATTGTCGAAAGTTGAGAGAGGAAGTAGCCTGATTATTCAACAATGGGTACCTTCGTGAACTTCTGTGCGACCGAGCCAATAATCATTTCAGAAATAGGGATTATAACAAACCGAACTAGAATAACATCAACATGTTATCAGCATGACCATCACTGGAGTCAATGTCCCTCAAGGACCGATGTTGAAACACACCAAAGTGTTCATCACAAGGTAAAAATGGACTTGAGATTACATACTGGAAGGAACCTTGTCTTTCAGTGTTGAGGACGCAGAGCGGATCGTGTAACCTCACAATGATGCTCTGGTAATATCTGTACTCATAAATAAATATCGAGTTAAGCGTGTGTTAATTAATCCATGTAGCTTGGCCAACATCATTCGGTCGAGAGTCGTAGAACAACTCGGTCTGCAAGATCAAACTGTGTCAGCACTCCGAGTTCTAAACGGATTCAACATGGCATGTGAAACAACTAAGGGGTAAATAACATTACCAGTCAATGTCGCCAGGACCATCCAGGAGGACAACTTTTATGTGATCGAAGGTGACATGAGATACAACGTCCTGTTCGGGAGACCATAGATCCACAACATGAGGGCAGTGCCCTCGACTATTCACCAAGTGTTAAAATTCCCGATGATGGGAGGGATCAAGATGATCTACGGAGAACAACCAGCCACAAAAGAGATGTATGCAGTCGATGAAGTGATTATGATATCAACACTCGCAACATCAAAGGAACCAAGTTCGGGAGCAGAGAGAGAAGCCAAATAGCAATCACCGATTCCAACCACACTGATGAAGGATTTCCAACTGTAGGTGAAGTAGTCCCTCGCCCAGGGAAGACTAGGACGGACTTCAAGAACCCTCCTGAGGATGAATTCGAACCTGTCACTTCTGCAATGGATGTCGCGGTGCTCACTACGTTTAAGGCCAAATGGATGATTCCTTATCATATGGAGCTTGTTCCAGCGGGTCGTGACATTATGCATATACACCACCCAAGGTATTACGCATTTTATGCATACCCATTCGTCATTGGATGCATACTTCCCCTCCCTTCCTTGGCGGTGGATTTTTGCCACTTCTATGAGGTGTGTCCGGATCAGCTTTCTCCGTACATATACAAGCTCTTCCTCATGCTTCTCAAGTATGTGGAGCTGGCCGATTGGGGGATTTCTCTCCAGCACCTGCTTTACCTCTTCATTCCAAATTTCTATAGGGGCACGATGCTACATCTTCGTCACCGAGGAACCAAGGGTTTGGTGGTGAAGATGGATGATAAAACCAATGGCCGCTTTTGGGAGAAATTCTTCTCATAAGTTTCTGAGACGTGGAATTTCGCTCGTAAGTTTTTCTTTCATTTACTATCCTTTTTTTTTGAAAATGGATGTCTGTTGTTTTCCCTCCGATGCCCTCGTCATTTTTTTTTTGTTTTTACATCTGAGAAGGTACCTCCTCTACTAGTTACCGACATCCGCGAGTGGGTGAGCCAGGTTCTGCCCCACACGTTGAGGATTTGCGAATGGTCGCCATTCCATGAGAGGTTTGGGTGCAAGCCTTCTGCTGGTGATTCGTCTCGTCCTGCTCTTAGTCACTTTGACTTTTGCCCCATGTTTTCCTTCTTCTTATATCTTTTTTGGTCAATTTTTTCTCATTGGCAGGTCGGAGGGGAGCGAGGGCTCCCGTCCTTGCTTTCCGTCAGTCGACTTCCTCTGCCAGGCCCGCACCAGTGGAGGTTGAAAATGAGGGAGTTCAAATTGTGGCTACTTCGCAGATTGCATCCGCGTCCGGACCCAGTCGTTCGGAGGCTGATCCTTGATCGGATACTCCAGTTCCCATATAGGGTAATGTCGAAGGAGGCATCTTTGGTTGGAATGACCTCGAGGGGTGAACCCATGTTGGCGGTATCTGAAACTGGAGGTGATGCTAGTCTGGGCGTAGAGGCAATGCCCATTTTGGGCGCGGAGAAGACTGTCGTGGGGGGAGAGCAAAGTTCGGATGCCGCTGCGATTGTTTCGAGCGGTCCGTCATCATCTTAGCAGGTCCGTGCCTCCTCTTCGACCATTGAGAGAGAGAAGGGCGTGATCGTTGATGATTACGAATCCGATTCAGATATCAACCCCAGGGCATGAAGATGTTTAAGGAAGAGTTTACCCGGGTCGAAGTGAGTGCGGAAAGTCCCTACCGTGTGCTTGATATCCCATTGGACTATGACTTGGTGGAGGATACGGTGGACTTGGTGCCCCAATTTGACCTTCTGTGCTCCGCTGCTGAAAGCAGGTCTCTTCGGGGGATCAGCGATATTGGTCTGTCATGCGGTGTAGCTGGGATGGCTTTCAGGGTGAGTTTTTTACTATTTTCTTTGTTTCGTGCCCTTGGCTTTTGCTAATAATTTTTTTTCCTCAGATTTTATTTTGGAGATCGAGAGTGCCCGTCGGGCTGAGACGCGGGCTGACGTCTTTCAGAAAATGGCTACGAAGTATCGCCGGTACCGCAACAAGTGTCGTGAGATGCATGTACATCTTAGGGCGAGTGGTAGTCATCATTCCCTTAGGGAAGAGTTAGAGTGGAAGGATAAGGACCTGATGCGGTCTATCCGCAGATGCAGCAAGCTCCAGGGGCTGGTTAGGGTCAAGGACGAGGAGCACGAGGTTGTCAAAGGGGTTGCGGCTGAATGTGAGGATCTTCAAGCGAAGTTGGCGTCTTTGCGAGCCGATCTTGAGCAAAACGCTACTAGAATTGCCGATACGAGTGCAGAGTGGTCGGAGAATGTGGCTGAGTTAGAAGGGAAGGTGACTGAGTTGGAGAGGACCGAGGGAGCTCGAGTGGAGGCTTTGGCGGGGGCAGCGATGCTGGAAGACACTATCTGTATTCTCAGATCTGAGAGGGAGGCTGAGAGGGAGACGGTTGCGCTGATGGAGGTGTGGCTCGAGGAACAGATCGGCGTAATCAAGCGAGATGTCTCGAACCTGGGTGACCAAGTTGTGGCCCTTGAGGCCAAAAATGAGCGATTGTTGGCCCAAGCTCCTCAAGTACCTGCCCCTATTTCCGTTTCTCATCATTTGTACGAGATGTGGGTCCATGCTGAGGCCCAGCGGGATATATATAAGGACTTGTTAGTGGCGGGGAGCGTTCTTGAGGCCGTTTTTGAAGATGCTCGTGTTAAATCACGCGTCGCTCATCTTGTTTACGGTTACGACCCGGCGACACCGGAGACTGGTGGGGATGCTGAGGCTGAGGATGGGATTTCTGATGATGACACTATTAGAGGGGATGACGATGGAGATGAAGCCGTTGGACCGAGCGGGGAGAAGTGCGATGGTGAGATAGTGTTGAGTGCAGCCTTTGTAGCTTTTCTGTACTTAAAGTTTTTTGTTCTTTTCTTTGTTGTTGCTTGTTTTCTTTTTGCGGGGTTTCGCTTTTGGCCTTTTGTAAGATGCTGTTGTGTAATGTACATTTTCTGAATAAGATAGTCGGTTTGTATTTGGTTGTACATCCCTCTCTTTCTTCTTTTCTCTTTTTAAAAAAAAAAGATCTTCGGATTTTCTCGTGATGAGTCCCTTACTTTTAGTTGGGAATTCGAGTGATGTCGAATTTTAGTTTGTTGATTCGAGCGAGGTCGAACTTTACTTTGTTAGTTCGAGTGAGGTCGAACTTTACTTGTTAGTTCGAACGACGTCGAATTTTGCTTGTTAGTTCGAACGAGGTCGAATTTACTTTTGCTTGGCGATGGCCGGGGGCCGCATGGGTATGAAGTCAAACGAGGTTGAATTGTGACCCGTAATGAGTTCGAACGAGGTCGAACTTTGACTTTCTACGTGGGCGATGTGCGAGTTCAGTGGAGTGGTGTAAGAATGTCGCATGTTGCCTTGCTTTTGTTGCATTATTTATGCATGCGTCGGGGTGAGTCCCATTAAATAGAGAGGCCGTTGACGGGACGGGCAGTGAACTCATTACTTAGGATTTGGGGCACCCTGGGTCTCGATTAATTCGAACGGGATTCGGATGTGATTCATCGAATTTAGTCGGTTGAATTAGCGTAGCATCGCCTTGGCGAGCATATGGGAAAGCTTTTGGTGCTTATGTTCTGCCTGTCTTGGAGAGATTGTATGTTTTCTGGGCTGGCCGCCCAGTCCCAGACTACGACGATTTTTTCATCTTGGTCTGAACCGTTTGTCCGTTATCTACAGTATGATATGGTGCAGGGAATTTTCCCGATTTTCCGTTTTTGAAGGGTGGAACTTGGAGCCTGTATGTCGGCAGTCCTTATCGCGTATTTGGGAGGATGCCCTTGTTCTCTGTTTCACTTTTTAAAAAAAAAATAGGAATAATAGGTTAGAAGTACATGGAATCATTTGTTACCTCGTCAGGATGGTTATCTGATGAATGGGGGGGATCGACCATGTTTCCTTCGCTGTCTGCGCTCTTTAGACCTGGAAAATCCCTTCGCTTGGACATGAACTAGGAATTGCGCTGCAGAGCGACTCGTCTTGTTCCATACTCTGGTACTAGTCTTAGATATGATACCAGCTCCGCGCTTAGCCTTGTCATTGGTTGAGCTTGGGCACCTCGTGGGTGGACGACCCACTCCGCCCATTAGGATCTCGAGTTTGAGTCCCAATTCGTCTCAGTCCCGGACACACAAAGATAACATAAACGTAATTCATACCACAAACATACATGCGAGGCATATTTTAGCAGTGAACTAGATAACAAGCATCATTTCGTACAGTAGGAGAGAAGGTGGCACATGTGGGGTGTAGAAGGTGTTGGGTGCTAACCTAGTAATAGGATTGTAGACGCGCTTGGTACGCAATGGTCGTAGTCCCACTCTGACGGCTTACGCTCACAATCTACCAGAGCCACTACTATGGCACATCGCAGTTCTCGTGTATAAATCAGGCATAACTCCGGTTTTATTGTAAGGATCTATCCATGGTTGGCTTGGCGGTTTCGAGGGCTTACCGACTAGTTTCTCAAGTTGACGTGCGTGATGAAAGGGTGAAACATCACCGAATGGGAAACAAGGCTAAGACTGTGTTTGGATCTAGAGGGAACTAAGACTTTGACTAGAAAATCCCCACAGACGGCGCCAAATTAGTTGACCAAAAAGTTTTCAAGTCTTTATGCTAAACTAAATAAATATTGAGAAGAAGGATAAATTCTAGCCAAAGATAATTAACTTTAGATCAAAGAATGACAAGCAAGAAAAGCTAGATAAGGTTAATCTTGAGAGTCAATATAAAACCTTGATTGAGATCTAAGATATATGATAAAATAACATTCTTGACATCATTGTTTCATAATATAAAGTAATACAAGGAGAAAAAGGTTCACCAATCGTGACCATGAGATATGTCCTCATTCATTCAATGATGTTGATTATAAGAACCATAGTAAGGTTCTGAGCTTTCTCTTCTTTACCAGGTAGGCTCTCAAACCCTTCCCTGTTGTAAATGAAGAGGTGTGTGATATTGGAATTGTCCTCCCCCTCTTCACTCTCCCACCTAGTATTTATGCAAAGTATTCTCATTTACCCAACGGTTCTTAACCGGGGTACCTAAGTCTTTTGACAATACTTTAGATTGATCCTCTGCAGCGCCGTAACATCTTCTTCGCCGAGGAAGCCCTTTGAGAGTACGACCTCGGCCTTGGCCGAGGTACTCGACGCTATAGTACCTCATAGGTACAACTTTGGTTTTCTGACCATTTGCCATTCCTTTTCACGCGGATTTCCTTTTGGTCAGATTTTGACCCATACAATGTCTCCTCTCATCTTTGTTTACCCTAAAAATCGAGTAACAATTAAAGTTATATTGTGGTTTTAAGGATACGTGATTTAATCCAATACCAATTGATAAATAATAAATTAAATAAGTAAATTGGACAATAAAAAAATTAAACCAGTGTGAAAGCAGTGCTTCAACCTCGATTCGAGATAGTCTCGAGGTGGGGGTTATGATAACGGTAAAGAATGGAACAACCATGATGAACAATAAGTAAATAAAGAAAGCAATGGATGTATGTATTCTTTTTAGTGAATAATGATGATTACAAATGAATGAGATTCCTCCTTATATAATAGAGGAATCTTAAATAAGGTACAACTCTAATAACGGAAATAAATCTCATGATTGGTATCAATAACTGCTTTGATTTGATCTGCTCCTGGATCTCTGCCGTAATTTTTTACCGGCTACCGACATCTCGTCATTCCATTATTACGCCTTACTTGAGGTCAGTCATGCTTGGTCTTGATTGTTGTTGGCCTCGATCTCAACGAGCACTTCGGTCTCCAGGCCCGATATTCTATTCATCGTATATAAACCATACTCATCTTAGCAAGTCTCTCAAATATACCAATATTTTGGCAATATCACTGTTATAGTCAGGACTCATTCTATTTTCATATCTGTCACAAACAACTAGTAAAAATAAAACTAGCATACTATGGAGTTCAAAGAGATAATGTACCATCAATTACATGCGAATGGAGCACCGGGCGGTCCATGCTGTCATGCGAAAATTATGAAGAACTATAATAGTACAAAGACTCAACATACACAGAAACTACCATACAAGGACAGACCTTACCGATTTGCGAACGTGATTTTCTTTCGATACATTACTAAACCTCTAGGAAAAATAGACCTAACAAAACTAGCTAATTCATTCCCAAAGTTGATTTTAATATCACAATATCACTAATAATAACGAATCGCATCAAGAGACATTAAGCTGAGAATACTTTTCAAAATGTCTTTCACCACCAACCCCAACTGCCTAGATGTGGCTAATCTATAGTACTTCTTACCTTCCCGCTCAATTCTTTTTCATTCCTTTCCAAACTCATAATGGAGGGTTGCATCCACAATGATTCAATCTTAGGCAAAAATCATACTCTTAAGCCTACCATGCAGATTTTCAACATTCGAAAAATTAACGAACTCCCAAACTTCTTTAGCAAAATTTTGGTAGAAGATCCTTTGAAAATAGAGTTAAACCAAAATTTTACAATATTTCCAATCTCCACTATAACCATGCACCCACATCTCATGTATTCAAGACTAATCTTAGCCGCACAAATATTATTGAAACGTTCAAATTATCTGCATCGTCAAGCAGAGGAGGATACTTGTGTCCTAGTCGTCTGCGAAAAGAAAAGGTAAGGAGTGAGTTATATGTAAATATAATCCAGTAAAATCTTCGATCCGTCACTTTAAATACTTTTAGAGCAAGTGTTAAAAAATATAAATACACATCGAGCACAAAAATAATATGCACAAATCTTTCACCATATAATTACTCAATAAGGTCCAAACAATTATTCAACAACAATATTATATATATCCCAACACCTACACTAAGCACTTGATTGACGGCAGTGCAGGAAATTAACCAAACACCCCAACAAGTCCACGACAGCATACTCAATACCCCAAATCTACCAAGACGGCATACCCAATGCCCCAAATCTATAAAAGACGGCATACGCAATGCCCCAAATCTATAACGGCGACATACACAATGCCCTAGATCTATAACGGCGGCATACACAATGCCCTAAATATATATTACGGTAGCGAAGAGATAATTTCCAACGCTGCAACGCCATAGCACGAGGTTACGCCACATCACACCACATCACAAATCACTCATGAAATAATATTAGCTTTTTTTTACAAAATAATATATATTTGCGGCTGGTCAACGACCACTGATTCTGCCAAGCGCGTGCTCGTTCCAACATATGGACCAGACATACAAAACATATTTTCAAAATGGATTTTGGAAAAACAAGCATCAAAGCTTAAAGTCTAACTTACCATGCTAATCACAAGTTTTTCAACTTTGCAACGTCTAGAGCACTGACCAAACGGCATTCGATGATCTCAATCTATACAACATATTAATAAACGATGTCACTTAATGTGTTGAAACTCAATCTTGATATCAATTGGCGAGTCAAATCTAATATTCCCTAAATTTCAAACTTAGTGTTAAACCTCAATATTATAACAACTCATGCCATGAATTTAACGGTGAAAAGCATATCCTGATATCACTATCCAACTCACTATAGTCATAATATACATCTGCTATATCTCAACATCAACGTCCAGTGAACAGTAATCACAAAGTTAAGAAAAGAATACTCAATACCTTAAAATATGGCGGAAAGAAACTGTAGCTACACAAAATTTAGCTTCTCTTAGCATTTCATTTTTGCCTCTGTAATCAACACTTCTTTATAAGTTTCTACAAATATCATAAATCAATGATTGCCTAAAAGTCAAATAAAAATTCTACCTTGTCCACCCGTAGGTGTCGTCGAAAATCACCAAATAAGATACTACCTCCAGATGTTCATTCTTTCTTAATGAAGTGGAATACGAGGGTGTTTGACTAAGCTTATAAACTGGTCAAACTAGCTTATAAGTATTTTTTGGCTTATCTACGTATTTGGTAAATACCAAATACTTATAAACCAAGTGCTTATAAACTAAAATCGACCATAAATCATAAGTTGAACCAAAGTTTTTATTAATTTATCCTTAATAATCTTTTTTTAATTCACAAAATATTTTTCTCAAAATAAATTTTCTAACTTTCTTTTTATTCCATATTCATTGTTCATCTTTTTCTTTACAAAGAAACTTTTTAGTTTATAATCTTTTGTAAAGTTTTTTAGGATATTTTAGTAATTTTAATAAAAAATAATTTATTAGCACTTTTCTACCAAACACATCAACTGTTTATTATCAGTTTCAGCACATCTATCTAAACACGTAAAAACTTATTTAAAAAATCAATTTCAACATTAAAAAATACTTTTCAGCATTTCAAGCTCATCAGATATTTACAACCAGCTAATCCAACGAACTCTGCATCTTATACACAAAACGTACTACTCATATGTGCTATAGTCATGTGACCTACTAAGATAAGGTAGCTGGTCCAGTTGATTTCTCATAAATAAAATTACAAGGTCACCTAGCTAAAGTAATTATAAAAATCTAATCCACCAATACCTAATTAGTACTTCATCACACATTTTATTCCTCAATATATAAATATTATCTTTAAATAAATACATATTCCTGCACTTACATCCAAATAAATAATTATATTATTTTCTATAAGTATTTCTAACAACTTTATAAAAATTACTCTAATCAAGACAATAACTCAAGAGTTCTTTCTTATAACTCCAACCCACTTTCAAATTTTCATAACATTAATTGAATGAATTTCACTAACACCAATAACTTCATATGACTAAATCTAACAATGGACTATCATAATTCTAAAACGAATCACGAATATTAACCGGGTATCACACATATATTGAACTTCCATAGAACAAAGGTGTACTGCAAATAGGGGTGGGAAACAACGGGTCGGATATGGATGGTCCAAAATGGGTCATATAATAATGGATAATTTATCCGATTCAATCCATATTTAATACAAAAAATGGGTTAAACGGCGGTTAATAAGGATATTTATATTATCCATGACTTTTTGAATATGATCACTTTTGGGAGAATTTCTATTATCTAAAATTTGAGGAATCCAGACCCCAATTTCAGTGTTTGCAAATGTAAAAGTTAAACACATTAGTTATCCAATTCTTAATTGGATAATATGAATCTTATCAATATTTGACTCCTTTTTAAAAGTTCATTATCCAACCTATTTTTTAGTGGATAACTATTTCTTTTTATCTATTTTTCCACCACTGCAAATGATCATGCTAGATTTTTCCCTACTTCCACTTAGTGATTCTTCTAATATAATTTAGCTATGTTTTTCTCTGTATTGCTTCCTTCTGGTATATCTATTTACCCGTAAAACGATATAAATGGATATATATGTGGTTTCTAGACAAGTGAATTAATTAAATCCTAAAATAATAAAAACAATTGAGGAAATACATAATACTTACCCTTGCTATGAAGATGAAATAGAAGAAATAGTAATTCCAGGAGCGAGACTTCCGAGCACAACAGTAATGAAATCTAAAAGTAAGAAGATAAAATTGTATAGAGCTTTGAATAGATTATAGCATAAGTTTGCTAGAAAATTCGTGTCCTTTGCAATGATAACAGAGCTCACTATTTCTAGTTGCACCTAGGGAACAAGGTCCTAGGATCATGCCCTTCTTTAATGTCAATTATGACGGCCATTCAAGAATGTGTAACGGTGAGCATAAATGGCAAATTTTTTATAACGGGCAATGTACTAAATGCTGTAGAATATTTTCCATTACATGCTACCAGGTGGCAGACATTTATTGCATCTTTATGAGCATCATTCTTCCCAGTAACAAATGGAACAATTGTCTTCGGATTTAACAATCTTCTGTCTTTGGCTCCACGCGTCATTCTCTTATGCAGTTACTTAGCATAACATATTTTTACCCTATACAGATAGTCCCCCTGCTTTTTGGTGACATAACTTTGTGTCACCGGAAAGCTGGTAGAAACACTCTTTTTGGCGGGAATTTCTCTGATCCCCTCAGAAAGCTTCTGACGCTTGGTTAGATGCACGTCTCTACGCATTTAATGCCCCGAACACGCGTCATCCCATGATTCAGCATAACCTTTTCAGGTTATCGAGGTAATCATGGCCACAAATTTAGCAGCCTAAACCTTTACTTATACGCATCAACCTCCTTCATTCATACTCCATAGTTCTCTGAACTCTCTCAAACTTTCTTCATTCAACTTGTATTCTGTTCTTCAACTTTTCTTTAACTCTCTTGAAATGAAAAAAGCTTTTCCTTCTTCCATAACATGCAATGTCTTCTTCTTCAAAAAATGCCAGTTCCTCAAAGAACAAAAACAAAGCTGATGACGAGGCTCCTCCAACATTGAGAACCATCATCCCTAGAAGTCTTGTCAGAACAAAATACTTCGAAGAGAAATTTCCTTCTATTAGCCCTCGTACATGGGCTGTTAGCAGATATCCTTCTTCCATCCATCCTTCCAGCATTCCTACTATGAAGGAAGATTGTCGTTGCCGGGATTTAGAAATTATCACCCCTGATCTGGCGGAGCGAGTGACTTTACCCAAGAAGGATTTTACATACTTCTATACATATCCTTTTACTTTGGGGACATTTTCTTTAAGTGGAGAGGTTGCCTCTTTTATTGCGGAGTTTTGCCTCCACTACCAAGTAAGTTTGGCATAGGTGAGTCCCTCCGTGTGGAGGACGATTGCTTGCCTTCAGCGTATATGCCAAGAAATGGGGGAGGAGTTATCCTTATCTCATATGATGAACCTTTATTGCCCCAAGATCTTTCGTGAGGGGATGATTAACTTC
This sequence comes from Nicotiana paniculata, assembly GCA_005239505.1. NCBI lineage: Eukaryota > Viridiplantae > Streptophyta > Magnoliopsida > Solanales > Solanaceae > Nicotiana > Nicotiana paniculata. The sequence goes on from MDKI01098163.1 coordinate 26,692, forward strand.
AGCAAATGAGGCCACCATGTACACTCTCTAGCATGGATGAAGATAATGATCGTGGGTGGATGGAACAATTTGTTTCAATTTCCACCAATGAAATCATCTCAGCCTCGGCTCTTTCCTTCCCGGAATTGTGGAACCGCACTCGTAAGTATACATTTTTCTTATACTCTTGTTAAAAATCATTTTCTCATCATTATTAACTTTTCTTCCTTTATTTGCCTCAACGACTCGGTGGGTTCCCCCTAGGGTTGAGGGCTTGGACCAATGGGTTCAGAAAATTTTGGACGTTACTACGCGAAACCCGCTCGTGGAAAGAGCTGGCCCTAAAATATTTGTGGAAGGCCAAAAATCATGGTAAGTTTAACTCATCATGTCCTTACATTTTCTTATGAGAAATTTATCTGATTTTTCTCTCATGTTGAATATAGGTCTACCCCAGGGCTCAGTTGTGTCCCCAGGAGAACGTTGTGGCTGATCTTGTGGATTCAGCAAGGCTGCTGCAGAAAGCTTTTTCATAGACAGGCGTCTCTAGGCCCGCTTCTGGTGCAAGTGCTTCTTCTCGGAGTCCCCGGATTGATAAAAAGCAACTAAAAGAAAGGTGTTCCTTCGTGGCCAAGGTAAAAAATAAGAGGGTGTGAATGCTGCCCCTGAGTCGTCTGCGGAAGTCAGGATGACACGTTCTCCACCCGGGCCGACCATAGATATCGTGATGATTGATGATGATGCAGAAGCTAGAGAGGATGAAGATTCTCTTCATAGAAGACAACAACCTTCCTCAACTCAACAGACTGCTCAATCTGTTGAGTTAGTTACACCAATCGGAGATGATGCCTCGATGCTCTGGGGGGAATATGAAATGGTGAAAAATGCCAACTCCCATTTTCAGATCCCAGTCGCTGCGTCCGGTACTGTGGAGCTGAGTACTGATTCCCTGCCGTCTTTGGTTGATGAGCAAACAACAACCAACACTGTGTTTGTCACAGCTGGTTCTCACTCTTCAACACCATCAACTTCATCTCCATCTTCACCAACTCTTCCACCAACATCTGCTACATCATCTCCACTGGTCGCATCTGCCTGAGAAGTGGATGTTCTTCTCCCTCAGTCCCAAATTTGTAGTAATTTGGGGCAAAATTATTCTACTCCCCAGAAGATTCGCAAAAGAGGAGGAGCATTACTCTCTCGATCTCCACCGGATGCAATTTTCTATCCCGGACGGTAGAACTTGCTAATAATTTGAAGCCATTCGCTTCAGAAAAAGATTAGGAAAATATGCAGGCTCTATCGGGAGAGTGCTTGTTGAACAACACCATGTACAACACCGCAGTGGTACATTCCTCATTTTTTTTGTCATTTCTATTGTCTTTGGCTGAATAAATATCCTGAGTTTGTCTTTCTTATTTTGCAGGCCAATTTTCTTGCTTCTGAGGGCCTCCAGAGGTTGATTCGGGAAAAAGAAAAACTTACCTCCGAACGGGATCAACTTTTGGCTGAGCGGGATCAAACTGCTGCTCGCCTCTCAGAATTGGAAACCAAAGCTGCTGAGACTGTTTTGTTGGAGACTCATTTGTAGCAAAGCGAGCAAGACGTGGAAACCCTTATCCAGTAGATTTCCCCACTAAGTGTTCAATTTGAAGAGGCCAAGGCCAAATGGGCTGAAGTCCATAGTGTCGTTCTTGCTGCATCCGATTGTGAGGCTACCTCTGCTGAGAGATTGACCAACCTAGAGGAAGCCTTGAACTCCAAAACTGAAGAGCTTGCTACTGTGGGGATGAAATATTCCTAATTGGAGGAGAAGTATATGAAGACCATTGAGCATAATAGAATTTTTAGCTCTATTGTCTGTGAACTCGATGTGAGCCTCTAGTCCATTAGATCTGCTCGGGAAAACCTTTTTGCCGAGGTTAACCGACTCAAAGAAGAACTCAAGGGCCAATCAGATTGCCTCGTTGTTGAAAACTTAGGTTATGTACATTATGAGGAGAAAAATCTTGGAAGAGGCTAAAGCAGGCATCATTGATTTTGATGCCAAAATCGCTAAAGCCCGTGAGCTAAAGTCAGCTGCTAAAAGGTGTCTCCCAGCAGGGCCTGATGCTTCTAATTCTTCTGGTTTCGGTTACGAAACTTGGGGAACTGAAGAGGAACCAAAAGGCAAAGATGTTGAAGGAAAAACTAATGAGGGCTAAGATGTTTAGCCATCGACGGATCTACCCACTTCCACTGGAAGCGCGAACACTTCTTTTCTTCCGGGTTACAGAGATGCAACAATTTAGCTTTTCCTTTCTTTTCCCAACTTTTCTATCCGTGTCGTTTCAGAATTTGTTTATTGTGATCAAATACATCATTTTCTCAAGTATTGCATGAGTCTTTTTTCGTTTGAACATTTATGCAAGTTTTACTCTTTGCATTCTTTTTTGCTTAAGTGTTTTGTGCAAGTTTTACTGCTTGCGTCTGATTATGTAAGACCTTGGGTGTATTTTTCCCCCAAAAGCATTTGGATTTCGGGCACAAGTTCTTCCGAAATCAACCCTTTGTTGTGAGGGTTTTTATAATAAAGGGCCCTCTTATGTTTACGGTGCTCTTGAAGAGGACGTCTCCTGTTCATTACGGCACTAGCATTTGAAGTACTTGTTTAACTTTCAAATGATAAAATCAATTCATCATTCAGACAAGAAACAAGATAGAAATAAAAGGATTTTACTTTATTCATTCCATTTAAAAAGTACATAAGCATTCGTTATGATAAAAAGAAATTTCCATTTTTTGTGGCTAGCTTATACAACTTATTTCTACGGAGTTGGCTACACAGTCCCCGGTCCCGATGACATAACTATGTCATCGGTTTTCGTATTCTGGTCGATGTGGCAGTGATGTTGTTGTATCCTCATATCATTCCTCCCAGTGTTTGAATTTCGAAGAATGCGAATTTGAACACTGGAGGTTTTGCACCTTCGAGGAACCCACTAACGAATTGCCAGAAAATCTTCAACTTGGTAATAAACATCGCTTTCCCTTAGGAATTTATGCTATCGAGCAAAAGACTATCTAACAATCCTCTAGTGATTTTCACATGTGAATGGTCAGGTAACCTTTGTTTGGTAGCAAACTCACTTTCCCCGTGGGAATTTTGTTATCGAGCCAAATATTATCTAACCGCGTCGGAGTGGTTCTTCGCTTGTGTGCCTTGCTATTAAAGGTCTTATTGCTGCTGTGGGAACCTTCTTTGTAGTATGATTTTCGTTGCTGCCTCGTTAAAAAAATTTCCAGAAAACCCCAATTAGGAAAAAAACTGGATGAAGGCAAAAATAGTGCAACACATACTTTCAGTACATGTGATGTTTGTCAGCAATATTATCCCTTGAGGTGTGCCACATTCCAGTTGCTTGGAAACTTTTCTCCATCCTGATTCTCCAACTCGTATGAACCTTTCTTGGTGACAGCTGAAATCCGTTAGGGGCCTTCCCAGGTTGGACCTAACTTCCGTGTGTTGAGTTCTCGGATGTTTTGAGTTACTTTCCTTAGAACCAAGTCTCCCACTTTGAAATAAGGGAGGTTGGCTCTTCGATTATAATATCTTTCCATTCTCTGCTTCTGGGCTACCATTCTTATATGTGCTAAGTCCGATGCTCATCGAGTAGCTCCAAGTTGACTAACATTGCTTCGGCGTTCGTCTCTTCACTTTCCTGGAAATATCTCAAGGTAGGCTCTCCTACTTCTACCGGGATCAAGGCTTCTGCTCCGTACACAAGGAAAAAAGAGTTTCTCCTGTTCTTGATTTGGCCGTGGTTCGGTACGCCCATAGCACTCCAGGCAGTTCCCAGGCCATTTACTTTAGCCACTTCCAACCTCTTCTTGAGATTTTGTATAATCACTTTGTTCATTTTCGCTTGACCATTTATGCTCGGATATTAAGGTGAAGATGTGATTTTGTTTATTTTTAAATCTTCAAGGAACTTTGTAATCTTTGCGCCTATAAATTGTGGCCCGTTCTCGCAGGCTATCTCTTTTGGTATTCCAAATATGCAAATTATGTTCTCCCACAAGAAATCCACCACTTCACGTTCGCCGATCTTCTGATAAGGACATGTTTCAACCTACTTAGAAAAATATTCAGTTAAAATTAAAAGAAACCTTACCTTACCAGGGGTCGGCTACGGTAGTCCGACGATATACATTACCCACTTCATGAACAACCACGGAGATAGAACTGAATGTAATGGTTCTACTAGTTGATGTACCAGTGGTGCGTAGCATTGACACTTATCACATTTTTGCACGAAAGCTTTGGCGTCTTGTTCCATTCGAGGCCAATAATATCCTGCCCTTACTAGTTTCAGTACTAAGGAATTTGCGCTTGAATGATTTGCACATATCCCTTTGTGGACTTCTCGCATAACATAATTAGCTTCGGACGCTCCCAAGCATCAAGCCAGTAGGCCTTGGAAAGATTTCCTATATAGTTGGCCTCCTTTGAAGCTATATCGTGCTACTTTGGCGCGCAGCGCCCGAGACGCCTTGGAGTCTTCGGGCAACTTTCCGTGCTCGAGATAATCAATGATCTCATTCATCCAGTATCAGACCAAATTAGTTGTGTTTACCTCATAGTAGCTATCTGCTTCTGGAACCGAGTGCATGAGCTGTACTACCATCCCGGAATCCGATCCCTTCATTTCTGTTGATGTACCATCATTAGCTAATACATCCGCTTTTGCATTTTGTTCCCTCGGGATGTGAGTTTTCGACCACTGTCATAACCCGGAATTCCCACCTTCGGGACCGTGATGGAGCCCAACATTTCACTTGCTAGGAAAATCAATGTTAGAGAACCGTTAAGCTAATTGTTATTCAATTTCAATAAATAAAGTCAATTAAGCCAAAATGAAATAAAATCGAGCGCGAAATAACATAAATGCCCATAATATTTACTACAATCCGGATCTAGAGTCACAACTCACGAGCTCCTAGGATTTTCTACAAACTGAGTCTTAAAGAAATACAACTATTTTGAACAAAAAGAAACATTAAAATTGGGGAAAATAGAAGAGGACTTCAAGGTCTACGGACACCAGCAAATCTACCTTGAGTCTCCACTGAGAAAATCCAAGCTTCTACGCCTCACGGTCAGTTAGGGCCGGTGCCGAGGTCTGCATAATAAGTGCAGAGTGTAGTATGACTACCATCGACCCCATGTACTCCGTAAGTGTCGAGCCTAACCTCGACGAGATAACGACGAGGCTATGACAAGACAACACGTAATAAACCTGTGCAGATAATAGTATACGTACAAGATAACATAAAATAAAAGCTAAACATGTACTATTAGGAAGGGTACACGCTGAAGGGGGTATAAGATACGAGAAATACAGCGGAAATGATAACCAGAACAGTCCATATGCCTTTAACCAGTAAAAACAACAATTAAGTACAATGAAGAAAATTGCACGACATCACCCTTCGAGCTTTTACTCTCAACCTCACAATGAAACAAGAATACTGCACGGCATCACCCTTCGTGCTTTTTAATCTCATTCTCAGTATCAATCAATAGATACGACACGATATCACCCTTCGTGCATTAACACTCATAGCATGGAACGACATCAATGTGGCACGACATCACCCTTCATGAATTAAAACTCACATACGGCACGACATCACCCTTCGTTCATTAACACTCTACCTTACCATATAACAATGAACAAGTAACAACAGGGGGATAAAATAACAAGAACAAGCCTTACGTCAACAATGGTTTCACAATACCAATCTCACTTTTAGGAACAATACTCAATTATCATAAAAAGCCCATCAACATGGTAAGAACGATCAATTTGAAGTAACTAGTCTAAGCATGGATAGCATGATCAAAGTGAGCAATAAATTACAAGAAACAAGTATCACCCGCATGCTTTAACCCGACAACAACGCATAAGTACTCGTCACCTCACATATACGTTGTATCCAACATATAAACAGGTAGAAAATAGACAAGCAAGTCCTAATCCCTCAAGTCAAGGTTAACCACGACACTTACCTCGCTCCAAGGATTAATTCAAAGCTCAACCACAACTTTTCCTTTAAAACAAGCCTCTGAACCAATAGAATCGAGCAAATTATCAACCAAACGATTCAAATTAAGCCTTAGGAACTACCCACGATTGTAAAGGATTCAATTTAGGTCATTATTGAAAAAGTCAACTCCCGGGCCCGCTTAGTCCAAACCCAAAATTCAGGTGAAAACTCGATTAGCCATTCATCCACGAGCCCGGTTGTGTAATTTGTTTTGGAATTCAACCTCAATTTTAGGTCTAAATCCTAATTATACAAAAATCCCTATTTCTACCCTAAACCCCCAATTTCCACCACAAAAACACTAGATTTTATGTTGAAATCTTGGGAAATGTAATGAAAGATTGAAAGAAAATAAATTAGAATCACTTACCAATGATTTGGGGAAGAAGGGTTCTTGGGAAAATCACCTCTAGGATTTTTTGTTTTGAAAATTTGAAGAATGGAAGAAAATCCTATTTTTCAGCAATTAGACCAGTTGCAGGTGTCGCATTTGCAACCTGGGGTTCGCAATTGTGAACCTCGCAAATGCGAACTTTTCTTTGCAAATGCGAAGTCTCACAATTCCTGCTATAATCGCAATTGTGATGACTTGTTCGCAATTACAAATAGTGGCCTCCTTGCAATTGAAACCAAATGATTGCAAATGTGAACTCAGTGCTGACCCACCCCTCTTCGCAAATACGAACCTGACAGAGGTCACAAATGCGAAGCCTGACCTCGCAATTGTGAGGTTTGAGGCCTTCACCAGAAATGAGGCACACCAACAATGTTTCTATGTCCAAATTCACTCTGTAGCCTATCCAAAACTCACCTGAGCCCTCGGGGTTCCAAACCAAATATGCACACAAGTCTAAAAACATCATACGAACTTGATCGCACGATAAAATCGCCAAAATAACACCTAGAACTATTAATTGAGCATCAAATCAAAGGGAAGTTTCAAAAAAACTCATGAACTTCTATTTCAACAACCGGACGTACTAATCACGTCAAACTAACTCCGTTTCTCATGAAATATGACAGACAAGTCATAAACATATTATTGGACCTGTACCGAGTTCCAGAACCAAAATGCGAACCCGATATCAATAAATTCAAACATTGGTAAAACTTTCAAAGTCATTAAGCTTTTAAACTTTCAAATTTCAACAAAGTGTGCTAACTCAGGCTAGAAACATGCGAATTCGATTCAGGACATATGCCCGAGTCCCAAATCATGATACAGACCCAATCGAAACTGTCAAAACATGAATCCAGGTTTGTTTGCTCAAATCATTGATCAAAGTCAACTCAAATGGATCTTAAGTTAAAATTTTCATATTTTTCAGTTTTAACATAAAAGCTTTCCGGAAAAATGCCCGTACTGCTCACGCAAATCGAGGAGGCTAAGATGAGGTATTTCAGGATTCAAAGTGTAGAATTAGGTTCTAAAACATAAGATGACATATCGGGTCATCACAACCACTCCCGAAATTGTGCTAGCAGGGCCTAGACCTTCATTACGTATTGTTGCATGTGATCCTCTTTTGCTTCGAAGATCCCGTAGACCTGATTTACCACTAGCTGGGAGTTGCATTTGATTTCTATGACCTCAAAATCTAGTTCCAGGCCAGTTTGAGTCCTGCAATCAAAGCTTCATACTCTACTTCGTTGTTAGTTAACGGAATCATTCTTATGGCCTGCCTTAGGGTTTCTCTCGAAGGTGCGGTTAATATTATGCCAAGCCGGATCCCTTTAGATTGGAAGCTCCATCCGTAAATAGGGTCCAAATTCTCGATGTCGATTATGATACCATCACCGCTTCTTTGGTTGCTAGAGGTAGCATTCCCGGACTGAAATCGGCCACAAAGTCGGCCAAAACTTGTAACTTAATCGCAGTCCTTGGTTAATACTCTATGTAAAATTAACTCACTTTAACGACCCATTTGGCCTATCTACCCGAGAGTTTGGGTTTGTGAACGATATTCAGTAGGGGAAAGGTGGTCACTACAGCTATCAGTGACATTGGAAGTAAGGCCTTAACTTTCGAGCGGCAACTTGTCACGACTCGATTTACCCTTCAAAAGGCCTCATGACGGCACCTAGTCTCTACGACTAGGTAAGCCTAATTGCAGAAAAGATATTAAATAGAAGCAATAAAACAAAGACGGAATAAAGTAAATCTACTAATGAAACATCACCACTTGGCACGTACAAAATATAAATTCCCAAAACCCGGAATATCACAAACAGTCACAAGATTCTAACACTACTGTAGCTCTAGAAAAAACTGGAAAAAGTACATAAGAACGTTTCTACAAGATAGAATAGAAGGAGACACAGAGGATTCTGCGGACGCGGCAGAAATACCTTGTAGTCTCCCGGAATCAGCAGCATCAACTAACCACGAGGCTGATAGCTCGTACCTGGATCTGCACACGAAAACATGTGCATGAAAGGGCATGAGTACATTTGGTACTCAGTAAGTGCCAAGCCTAACCCCGATCAAGTAGTGACGAGGTCTGGTTAAGGCTCTACCGAATTTCTAAATAAGTTAGTTTAAAACAGTACAAAAGATAGGTAATGTCTACAGTAAACAATTTAAGAAAAACAATATAAGTTTACAGTAAGAAAATCCTCGGCTCAACATAATATATATCACAGAGTGGAATCTCCAGGGATACCGTCCCGTAGTCCCAAATGATTATGCAGTACAGGGGGAAAGTCCCGGAATACGTCTGTAGTCCCAATTTAAATATGCAGTACATTGGGGAAAGCTCCCCGAATACATCCGTAGTTCAAATTTAAATATCCAGTACAGGGGGAAAGCTCCCGGAATATGTCTGTAGTCCCAATTTATATATGCAGTACAGGGGGAAAGCTCCCGGAATACGTCTATAGTCCCAATTTAAATATGAAATGTGAATGAATGCCAGATAAGGTTTATTTAAACAGTTCAGGAGAAAAGTCACAGGCCAAACACATGATAGGACTAACTAACATGGTGCACACGGTATCAAATAGGAAATTCAAGTAAAACAGGTAGACATGCTCCTTCCTATTCTAAACTACACAATTAGCACATTAAACAGTGAAATGAGAGTGAAATGATTTATGGCATGGAAGGAAAAACCGAATTTTAGCAACAACGGCCCATGCACGTACTCGTCACCTCACGTAAATGGCGGCCATACAACAAAAGTATCAAAACAACCTAAGGGGAAGTCCCCAACACAGAGTTAGGCAATCCACTTACCTCGACTGCTCTACTCAACTCAAAAGCAAGCTCTTGCCACGAGTACCCGACTCCGAATATCCCAAATCTATTCAATTAAATTGCATAATGTAAATATCATCTTAAGAAATCGATCTAGCTAATTAGTTCAAGGCTAATACGCGAAATTAAGAAAATTTCCCAAAAGGTCCCCCCAGGCCCACGTCTCGGAATCGAGTGAAACTTACAAATTTTGAACATCCATTCACTCACGAACTCATTCAAACAAGAATCATCGAAAACCAACGTAAAATCTCATTAAATTCTCAGACTTCTATTTGGGGAACCTTCCTCCCATTTTAATGATTTTTCACCCAAATTCATTGATTATATTGAAGAAATTGCTATAGATTAATGATATACAAGGTAAATAAGGTTAGGAATCGTTATCCGTGAGTCTTCTCTTCAAAACTCACTCAAAATCGCCTAGTCCCGAGCTCCAAATCGTTTTAGAAAATATGAATCTCAAACCCTCGGATTTTGGTATAAACTGTCTAGAAATTCCGCACCTGTGACTCATTGGACCGCACCTACGAAAAATACATCGCAGGTGCGAAAAATCTTTAAGTGGGTTGGAACCGCACCTGGGGTCATTGGGCCGCATCTGCGGAACTCCTGCCGCACCTGCGAGCCTGGCTGACCCAGGACAAATTCCGCATCTGCGATGGCCCCCTCTGCACCTGCGTGTCCGCACCTGCGGCTCCCCTTCCGCAGGTGCAAAACACCAGCACCATCAATGCTTCAGCTGGTTTTAAGTTTAAAACACATCCCGTTGAGCATCTAAAACATCTTTGAGGCCCCCCGGGACCTCAACAAAACTTACCAACCGGTCCTAATACCTTATCCAAACTTATCCGAGCCCTCAAAACACATCACACAACATCAGAATCACCAATTATTCATGGATTCAAGCCTAAGAACTTATGAAAATTTCAAAATCTACAACCGATGCCGAAACACGTCAAAACTAGTCCGAATGACCTCAAATTTTACACATAGGTCATAAATGACACTATGGACCTACAACCACTCTCAAAATTCCATTCCGAGCCCGATATCAAAATTTCACATATCGACTGAAATCGCCGAAATTCTAACATTCGCCAATTCAAGCCTAAATCTACTATAGACCTTGAGAACACATTCCGAACACGCTCCTAACCCCGAAATCACCCAACGGAGCTAATGGAGTCGATGGAATTCCATTTCGGATCCGTCTTCACACAGTTCCAACTATGGTCCGATTTCTAAAGCTTAAACTCATATATAGGGACTATGTGTCCAAAAACTCTCTGAATTTTGCAACTAATCAGTCCGACAAGTCCCATAAGTAGATATAAAAGTGGGGAAAGCAGTTATTAGGGAATCGGGGTGCTAACTCTCAAAACGACCGACCAGGTCGTTACATTCTCTCCCTCTTAAGAAAATTATTTATCCTCGAAGGAGTATAGAGACATACCTGAAGCTGTGAAAAGATGAGGGTACTGACTGCGCATATCCTGCTCAGTCTCCCAAGTAGCCTCCTCGACCGGCTGACCCCTCCACTGAACCTTGACTAATGCAATATTCTTTGACCTGAGCTTTCTGACTTGTCTATGCAATATAGCTACTGGCTCCTCAACATATGATAGATCCTTGTCCAACTGGAATGAACTAAAATCCAAAACATGAGTCGGGTCACCATAATACTTTCGGAGCATAGAGACGTGAAATACCTGATGAACTCCTGCTAGGTTAGGAGGCAAGTCTAGCTCATAAGCAACCTCCCCAACATGCCGCAATACCTCAAAAAGAACAAACGAATCTCGGACTCAGCTTACCTTTCTTCCCGAACCTCATGACGCCCTTAATAGGCGATACCCGAAGCAAAACCCGATCACCAACCATAAATTCAAAAACACAAACCTTCCGGTCCGCATAAGTCTTCTGCCTGAATCACCTTCACCTTGTCCAGGGCATCCTGGACCAAATCTGTACCCAACAATTGGGCCTCGCCCGACTCAAACCATCCCACTGGGGACTGGCACCGTCTACCATACAAAGCCTCATACGGCGCCATCTGAATGCTGGACTGGTAACTGTTATTATAAGCAAGCTCTGCAAGTGGCAAGTATCGGTCCCATGACACTCCAAAATCCATCACACAGGCACGGAGCATATCCTCAAGAATGTGAATCGTGCGCTTAGACTGCCCGTCTATCTGAGGGTGAAAGGTTGTACTCAACTCTACCCTGGTGCCTAGCTCCTGTTGAACGGCTCTCCAGAACCGTGAAGTGAATTGTGTACCTCTGTCTGAAATGATAGATACTGAAATATCGTGGAGGCGAAAAATCTCTCTGATATAAATCTACGCCAACCTCTCAGAGGAGTATGTAGTCAACAATGGAATGAAATGGGCTGACTTGGTCAGCGGATCCACAATCACCCAAATAGCATCAGACTTTTTCAAAGTCCGTGGAAGTCCAACCACAAAGTCCATGGTGATCCGCTCCCACTTCCACTCTGGAAGCTCAATCTGCTGAAGTAACCCTCCTGGCCTCTGATGCTCATATTTGACTTGCTGACAGTTGAGACACTTAGCCACAAACTCCACTATATCCTTTTTCATTCTTCTCCACCAATAGTGCTGTCTCAGATCCTGGTACATCTTTGCGGTACCCGGATGAATGGAATACCGCGATCTATGGGCCTCCTCAAGAATCAACTCCCGAAGCTCGTCCATATTGGTCACACAGATCCGAATCTGCATCCGCATCACACCGTCATCTCCTATAGTCACATCCCTGGCGTCAACTCACCGAACCTTGTCCTGAAGAACCAGAAGGGGGGATCATCATACTGGCGCTCTCTAATGCGGTCATAAAGAGAAGACCGAGCCACCGCACAAGCTAAAACCCGGCAAGGCTCTGAAAGATTCAATCTCAAGAACTGGCTGGTTAAGGACTGAACATCTAAGGCTAAGGGCCTCTCAACTGCCGAAAGATATGCCAAACTCTCCGCCCGACGACTCAAGGCGTCGGCCACCACATTGGCCTTCCCCGGGTGGTATAATATAGTGATGTCATAGTCCTTTAGTAACTCCAACCATCTCCGCTAGCGCAAATTGAGGTCCTTCTGCCTGAACAAGTGCTGCAAACTTCGATGATCCGTAAAAATCTCACATGGAACATCGTACAAATAATGACACCAGATCTTCAGGGCGTGAACAATAGTTGCTAACTCGAGGTCATGAATCGGATAATGCTTATCATGAACCTTCAACTGTCTAGATGTGTAGGAAATCACCCTACCATCCTACATCAATACTGATCCAAGGCCAATCCTCGAGGTATCATAGTAGACCGTGTAGGACCCCAAACCTATAGGCAACACTAATACTGAGGCCGAAGTCCAAGCTGTCTTGAGCTTCTGAAAGCTCTCCTCACACTCCTCGGTCCACCTGAACGGAGCACCCTTCTGGGTTAGTCTGGTCACAGTTGCTGCAATAGATGAAAACCCCTCTACAAAGTGACGGTAGTACCCTGCCAAACCAAGAAAACTACAGATTTCCGTAGCTGATGACGGTGTAGGAAAACTCTGCACCTCCTCCACCTTCTTCGGATCTACTTTGATCCCATCTCAAGACATTATGTGGCCCAAGAATGCCACTGAATCAAGCCAGAACTCACACTTAGAGAATTTCGCATACAATCTCTTCTCCCTCAAAGCTTGAAGCACAGTCCTCAAGTGCTGCTCATGATCTTCCCGTGATCGGGAATACACCAGAATGTCGTTAATAAACACAATGACGAAGGAATTAAGATAAGGCCGGAACACACTGTGCATCAAATGCATAAAAGCTGTTGGGGCATTGGTCAGCCCAAATGACATAACAAGAAACTCATAGTGGCCATATCTGGTCCTGAAGGTAGTCTTCTTGATATTCGGCTCCCGAATCTTCAACTGATGATAGCCAGAACACAAGTAAATCTTGGAGAATACTTTGGAACCCTGTAGCTGGTCGAATAAATCATCAATCCGAGGCAAAGGATACATGTTCTTCACTGTGACCTTTTTCAACTGTCGATAATCAATACACATATGCATAGAACCATCATTTTTCTTCACAAATAATACTGGAGCACCCCAAGGTGATACACTAGGTCTGATGAAACCCTTATCAAGTAACTCCTATAACTGATCCTTCAACTCCTTCAAATCAGGAGGAGCCATACGGTAAGGAGGAATAGAAATGGGCTGAGTGCCCGGCAACACATCAATCCCGAAATAAATATCTCTATCGGGCGGAATACCCGAAATATCAGCTGGGAAAACATCAGGAAAGATTCTCACTACTGGGACAGACTCAACTGGAGGGGTATCATTGACATCTCTCACATAGGACAAAAATGCATCACACCCCCTTTCAACCATCCGCTGAGCCTGCTGGGCTGGCCGAAAATAGCACCTCGAACTGGAGGCACACTAGATATTGGCGGTGCATAATAGAACTCTTGAGGTCTAGGAGTAGCTGGAATATCGATGGCTGTTGGAAGGGCTGAATGAACCAGGCAACCCACAAAGCCCCTACCATAGTGTTCTGCTGGTGCACGAGCTCCTGAAAAATGGCCAGTTTCTCGAGACCTCTTGGCCTCTCTCTCCTCTCGGTCCCGGGCAAACATGCCCTCTACTCTCCTGGAAATACTCACTGCTTGCTGATAAGTGACATCCATCTCCAACTCTCTGGCCATACTGGTCCGAATACTACGCTGGAGTCCCTCAATGAAGCGGCGAACCCGCTCTATGACTGTGGCAAACAAGGCTGGTGCATGCCGAGCTAACTCACTGAAACATATTGCATACTCCGACACAGTCATAGTACCCTGGCCCAACTGATCGAACTCCGCGCACCAAGTATCCCTGAGGCTCTGAGGAACATACTCTCGCAGAAACATCTCTGAAAACTGAGTCCAAGTGAGTGAGGTTGCCTCATCTGGACTACTCAGCTCATAGGCCCGCCACCACTGATATGCCGCTCCCCTTAGTTGGAAAACGGTGAAAGAAATCCCACTGGTCTCCACAATACCCATAGTGCGGAGAATACGATGACACTCCTCAAGAAATCCCAGAGCTTCATCTGAAGCTAGTCCGCTGAAAATAGGTGGGTGGTACTTCTTGTACCTCCCAAGTCTGAGTTTCTCTACCTCTGAAGCAGCTACCCTGGTCCCATGATGTACCGGAGCCACTGGGGGCATAGAAATATACTCCGGGGCCTGATCAACCTGGACCCTCTGCTCACGAGTGCAGGCTGCGGGAGTCTGTGCCCCTCCCCCAGCCTGAGATGTAGCGGGAGCTATTGGAAGTAGTCCAGCTTGATCTAGAGTGCTGAACATGCTCATGAACTTAGTTAAAGTCTCCTGTAAGGTTGGAGCAGCAATAGGGACCTCCTGTGCCGGCTCTCCAACTGAGGCTGCTATAGGCTCCTCCGTCGCTGCTCTCGCCGGTGCTCGGGCTGTACCGCGTGGTCGTCCTCTACCCCGACCTAGGCCACTGGCGGCTCTGGCATGGGGCTCGGGTGCCTGGTCGTCAGTCCTCCCAGTACGGGTCCTCACCATATGTGGGAAAGAATAGAATAGAATTTTAGAATTTTTGATGTCAATAATTCGCACGAAAAGGAAATCAAATAAATGTGATTGTTCTTAACAGTTACATAGCCTCCCGAAGTAGATACAGACGTCTCCGTACCGATCCGCGAGACCCTAATAAACCGTCTTGTGACTTGTGACTCCTATGAACCTAGACGCTCCGATACCAACTTGTGACGACCCGATTTACCCTCCGGAAGGCATCGTGACGACACCTAGTCTCTATGACTAGGTAAGCCTAATTGCGGAAAAGATATTAAATAGAAGCAATAAAACAAAGACGGAATAAAGTAAATCTACTAATGAAACATCGCCACTTGGCACGTACAAAACATAACTTCCCAAAACCCGGAATATCACAAATAGTCACAAGCTTCTAACACTACTGTAGCTCTAGAAAAATTTGGAAAAGTACATAAGAACGTTTCTACAAGATAGAATAGAAGGAGACTCGGAGGATTCTGCGGACGCGGCAGAAATACCTTGTAGTCTCCCGGAATCAGTAGCAGCAACTAACCACGAGGCTGATAGCTCGTACCTGGATCTGCACACGAAAACATGTGAAGGAAAGGGCATGAGTACACCACATTTGGAACCTAGTAAGTGCCAAACCTAACCCCGGTCAAGTAGTGACGAGGTCAGGTTAAGGCTCTACCGGATTTCTAAATAAGTCAGTTTAAAACAGTACAAAAGATAGGTAATTCTACAATAAATATTTTAAGAAAAGCAATATAAGTTTACAGTAAGAAAATCCTCTGCTCAACATAATATATATCACAAAGTGGAATCTCCCGGAATACCGTCCCGTAGTCCCAAATGATTATGCAGTACAGGGGGAAAGCTCCCGGAATAAGTTTATAGTCCCAATTTAAATTTGCAGTACATGGGGAAAGCTCCTGGAATACGTCCGTAGTCCCAATTTAAATATGCAGTACAAGGGGAAAGCTCCCGGAATACATCTGTAGTCCTAATTTAAATATGAAATGCGAATGAATGCCATATAAGGTTTATTTAAACAGTTCAGGAGAAAAGTCACAGGCCAAACACAGGATAAGACTAACTAACATGGTGCACATAATATCAAATATGAAATTCAGGTAAAACAGATAGACACGCTCCTTCCTATTCTAAACTACACAATTAACACATTAAACAGTGAAATGAGAGTGAAATGATTTATGGCATGGAAGGAAAAATGGAATTTTAGCAACAATGGCCCATTCACGTACTCGTCACTTGACGTACACAGCGCCCATACAAAAATTAGTATCAAAACAACCTAAGGTAAAGTCCCCAACACAGAGTTAGGCGAGCCACTTACCTCGACTGCTCTACTCAACTCAAAAACAAGCTCTTGCCACGAATACCTGACCCGAATAGCCCAAATCTATTCAATTCAATTGCATAATGTAAATATCATTGTAAGAAACCGATCTAGCTAATTAGTTCAAGGCTAATACGCGAAATTAGGAAAATTACCAGAAATGTCCCCCCGGGCCCACGTCTCGGAATTAAGTGAAAGTTACAATTTAGAACACCCATTCACTCACGAACTCATTCGAACAAGAATCATTGAAAACCAACGTCAAAATCTCATTAAATTCTCGGATTTCTATTTGGGGAACCTTCCTCCCATTTTCATGATTTTTCACCCAAATTCATTGATTATATTGAAGAAATTGCTATAGATTAATAATATACAAATGAAATAAGGTTAGGAATCGTTACCTATGAGTCTTCTCTTCAAAATCCACTCAAAATTGCCTAGTCCCGAGCTCCAAATTGTTTTAGAAAATATGAATCTCAAACCCTCGAATTTTGGTATAAACTGCCAAGAAATTCCGCACACGCGACTCATTGTACCGCACCTGCGGCCCCGCACCTGCGAAAAATACATCGTAGGTGTGAAAAATCCTTAAGTGGGCTGGAACCGCACCTGCGGTCATTGGGCTGCATGTGCGGGACTCCTACCGCACCTACGGGCCTGGCTGACCCAGACCAAATTCCGCAACTGCGATGGCCCCCTCCGCACCTGCGTGTGCGTAGGTGCGAAACACCAGCACCAGCAATGCTTCAGCTGGTTTTAAGTTCAAAACCCACCCCCTTGAGCATCCGAAACATCTCCGAGGCCCCCCGGGACCTCAACCAAACTTTCCAACTAGTCCTAGTACCTTATCCAAACTTAGTCGAGCCTTCAAAACACATCACATAACATCAAAATCACCAATTATGCATGGATTCAAGCCTAAGAACTTATGAAATTTCCAAAATCTACAACCGATGCCGAAACACGTCAAACTAGTCCGAATTACCTCAAATTTTACACACAGGTCATAAATGACACTACGGACCTACAACCACTCTCGGAATTCCATTCCGAGCCTGATCTAAAAAATTTCACCTATCGGCCGAAATCGCTGAAATTCTAACTTTTGCCAATTCAAGCCTAAATCTACTACAGACCTTGAGAACACATTCCGAACACGCTCCTAACTCTAAAATCAGCCAACGTGCTTAACAGAGTCGAAGGAATTCCATTTCGGATTCGTTTTCACACAGTTCCTACTACGGTCTGATTTCTAAAGCTTAAACTCATATATAGGGACTATGTGTCCAATCATTCCGACAAGTCCCTTAAGCAGATATAAAAGTGGGGAAAACAGTTATTAGGGGTCAGGGCACTAACTCTCAAAACAACCGACCGGGTCATTACACAACTACGAGAGCTAAGGCCAGCTTCTCCAAATACGGGTAGCGAGTTTCTACTCCCATTAAAATAATACTAACGTAATAAATGGGAGATTACATACCTCCGAGAAAGGCACTTACCGCTACCTCTGAGACTTCTAGGTAAACTAATAGTATTTCATGTTTATTCGATTTTGATAGCAACAGAGGGCTTGACAAGTACCTTTTCAAATCTATCAAAGCCTACTGTCATTCCGGGGTCCATTCGAAGTTGTTTTTCTTTTTGACCAGTGTGAAGAAATGATGGCATTTATCTAATGACCAATAAATAAACCTGCTCAAAGCGGCCAATCTCCCCGCAAGCCTTTGAACTTCTTTTACACTAGATAACTGGTCCGAGATGTCTTTGATGGCTTTGATATTATCAGGGTTTGCCTCAATCCCCTTTTGTGATATCATAAATCCTAAGAACTTGCCAGAGCTGACCCCGAATGCGCACTTCTCGGGATTAAGCTTCATGTTGTGCTTTCTTAGGATGTCAAAAGTTTCTTGCAAATACTTAAGATGATCACCTGCGTTCAAAGACTTAACGAGAATATCATATATGTAAACTTCCATGGTCTTACCTATCTATTTTTCAAACATCTTGCTTACGAGCCGTTGATAAGTGGCTCCGGCGTTTTATAGCCTGAAGGGCATCACATTATAGCAATATATGCTGAAATTCATTATGAACGAAGTCTTTTCCCGATCCTCCAGGATCATCTTAATTTGGTTGTACCCGGAGTAAGAATCGAGGAAACTCATTAACTCGTGTCCGGCAGTTGCATCAATAATTTGATCGATGTTTGGTAGTGGGAACGAGTGTTTTGGGCACGCCTTATTCAAGTCCTTAGAATATACACACATGAAAAATTTATTATTCTTCTTAGGAAATACTACTACATTAGCTAGCCATTCTGGATACTTTACCTCTCGGATCAAACCGATATCAAGTAGGCGAGGTACCTCTTCTTTGACGAATTTATTCCTAGCCTCCGCAATAGGGTGTTTCTTTTGTCTTACCGGAGGGATGTTGGGATCCAAGATTAGATTGTGTACGGCCACTCCCGTTAGGATACCAGTCATATCTTAAATACAGTCAACATTATATTTAAGAAATTCAATAAAGCCAGACCTAAGCTCGGGGTGCAGTCCTGTCCCCAAGTAGAATTTCCTCTCCAAGAACTTTTCAAACAATGCAATTTGCTCGAGATTTTCCGTTGTGGACTTTGTTGCATCCGTCTCCTCTGGTACCAAGAAGTATCTTGGCACTTGATAAAATTTCGATGCTTCTTCCCCCTGGTTAACTTCACTTGATTCGAAAGTAGGCGTTGATTCCTTTAATTGATATGCCGTAGGATCCTTCCCATTGCTAGTGGAGACTAAAATTGCAATTATCTCTCTTGCAGCCGGTTGGTACCCTTTTATCTGTTTGGTCCCTTCGGGAGTTGGGAATTTCAGAAAATGATGATATGTCGATACTACGACTCTCATCTCGCGCAACCACGGTCTTCTCAGAATAATGTTATAACCCATATCACCATCCACAACCTTGAAAAGGGTTGTCTTCATTATCCCTTTGACATTTGTGGGTAGCAGGATCTCTCCCCGGGTTGTTACGTTTGCGAGATTGAACCCGACGAGGAGTTTTGAGGCCGGAA
Source organism: Nicotiana paniculata (assembly GCA_005239505.1). Lineage (NCBI taxonomy): Eukaryota > Viridiplantae > Streptophyta > Magnoliopsida > Solanales > Solanaceae > Nicotiana > Nicotiana paniculata. Next base: position 46,029 of record MDKI01098163.1, read on the forward strand.
TGATGCTTCCGATAAGTTTGGCTTGCTCCAAGACCATCCATTGTATGATATTGGCCGAAATTCCTGGATCCAACAGAACACGCTTAATTTTAAAATCTAGTACATTTAAAGAAATTACCAATGTGTCATTGTGCAGTAGCAACAGTCAGTTTGCGTCATCCTCCGTGAAAGTGATGTCGTCTTCAGCGACTCCTCGGAGTCTCTTGCTATGGGTTACTGATACATTCGTCTTCTTTGCTGCCGAGAAGGTAACCCCATTGATCTCATTACCCCCGAAGATCATGTTGATCATCTGGCGTGGGGGATCCTTTCTTATTTTTTAGTTCTCAACGTTATCACAGTTGCGACCGTAATTGTTCTTGTCCCGGTCACTTAGGAATTCCCTAAGATGGCCATTTTTCAGTAGCATCGCCACCTTTTCGTGTAGATGTTGGCAATCCTTATGTCCAGTGACCATTCGTCCCGTGATATTCGCACCACAAATTTGATCCATCTAGCTGGGATTGGACCTCATCGGCTTTGGGAATTACTCATATTTAATGTTTCTCATAGTCGATACCAACTCTATTACACTAACGTTGAAGTTGTACTCTGATAGCCTGGGATAAGAAGGAACCCATGTACTCGATGCTTCTTTGTCCTACGTTGATCTGTTGTTCCGACCGTGATCGGTTCTTCTGTCAGTAATGAGAATGTCTGCCGACCAAAAACCTCTGTCTTGTCCTTCGACCCATTCGTAGGGCAAAAACTAGCCCTCGAAGGTCGTCTATCCGTGTTGAAATCATTCTTTGATTTTTCTTTATTCTTCTCCCGACCTTTTGTCGACGCTAGGAAGCCAATCTAATCATCTACAATCCTTATCTTAGACTTGTACTGGTTGTGAACATCCGCCCAAGTCGTAACTTGGAACTCAAGCAAGCTTTCCTTCAATTTTCGGGAAGCATCAAAACTCCTCGGATTCAGACCCTTGGTGAACGCTTTAGCCGCCCATTCATCCGGAACATACGGGAGAAACATCCTCTCCTTTTAGAACCGGGTGACGAATTCCCGTAGAAACTAAGACTCTCCTTGTGCACTTTTGAATATGTCGGCCTTTCGGACGTGCACCTTTCTGGCCCCGGAATGGGCCTTAATAAACGAATCCACGAGCATCTCAAAGGAATTTATGGAATACTTTGGTAACAGCGAATACCACATCAAGGCTCCCCTCGTGAGAGTTTCTCTAAACTTCTTCATCAAAACAGATTCAATCTCGTAGGGAGCCAAATCGTCCCCCTTCAGCGCCGTTGTATAAGTGGTAATATGCTCTTGAGGGTCCGAAGTCCCATAAATTTTTGGCACGTCGCACATTTTGAACTGCTTCGTGATCAATTCTTGTGTCCTGCTAGGTTTATACGGCAGCTGAGTATATTTATTTGAACCGGCCCTTTCAGCACAGATGGTGCACCCAGGCTTTGGTCCATGCGGGCTTTCACTTCCATCATATACCGTAATAGCTCTCTTTTGAAGGGATCACTCTCGTTGTTGTGACCAGAACCACTCCCCAGCCTCAATAGAGCCAACTGATAGCATCCTAGGAAGCTCAAATCTATTCAAAGACAAGGATGAAGTTTTGGAATCTCAAAGAGGGCCTTTAACAAGGTATCAAGATAAAAAGTTGCAAAACAAGGTCATTGGACTTGAGGAGCGAACAAAGAAGTTGTTAGTTGGGAGGAAGATCTCAAGGATAACGGATATGAGTATTTTAGGGCCCAAATTCATGTCCAAGAAGAAATGGATTAGATCCCAAGAAATATCCTTTGAAGAAGGTCCTAGTCAGTTCACTTTTGAGCCATTTGGCACATAAAATGTGTCCAAACTTGCAGCCCATGAAGTCCTACATAAAGCCACATTTTTATAGCATAAAAGGACTCACTTGATGTCCAATAAGGGTACATAGGCGTGCTAGATGTTGAGTTCAAGTTGGTGCCAAGTTGCTTGCAAATTCCCTTCAAGATTTCCAAGATTTTCAAAATTGTATCCAAGATTGGTTTGAGACTTATTTCCATATATTTTGGGACTATATATGTCTGCGATTTGTGTCCTTAGAATTGACAAAGAATATGGCTATAACTCAATTAGCGCTTATATGGTTGAAAAATTGAACTTGTGTTGTGTTGAGAATATTGAACCCTACATGCTGAGAGGAGTAAATGTAGATAAAAGAGTGTTATTACTATTCTTCTATTGGAAGGTATGAGGATGCGATTTGGTGTGATGTGATTTCCATGAATAATTATCATATCTTTTTTGGAAAGCCATGGTATGTCTACAAAAGAGCTTAATATAACATGGAAAAAAATAGATACTCTTTTGAGGTTAATGGGAAGAAACTCATTCTTGGACCTTTGACTTCTCCACAAATTTGTGAAGATGAAAAAACTGTTAAAGAGAATATGAAAAAATATGAGAGAGAAAAGAATGATAGGAGTAAGGGAGTGCATGTCGACATCCCAAGAGAAAAAAAAGAGAGGTTGTGTTGAGTGAAGAGAAAGGGATGTCAAGTGAGAAAAAGAGTGAGCTTGAGGGAAAATAAAAGAGGGAAGGTAATGTGATAACAAAATTCGGCGAGGTAGAGAGAGAAAAATAGGAGGAATTGAGTGAAGAAAAAGAAAAAACTTTAGTGAGAGAAAAGAAGCTAAGGGTGAGGAAAAAATTAGTCTTGCGATAAAAGCCCGTCACGACCCAAATTTTCCTCCGTTGGGTATCGTGATGGCACCTAGTCTTAGGGACTAGGTAAGCCTAAAATTTACAATGAAAAACAACAATAATAAAGGAATTTTAAAAATTTCAAAATAAAATTCTTGATAGAGCTTACAATTTCCCAAAACCCGGTAAATACAAGTCATAAGCTCTACGAAATCTTTCTATCAAATCTAAGTACAACTGTCTAGGAATGGGTAAGTACAGTTGAATAGAAATAAAACAGGAAGGTGACTCGGAAGCCTGCGAACGCAACAACAGGTTACCTTGAGTCTCCTCAGCAATGATCTGCGCAGCTACCAACAACAATAACCTGAAACTGCACAAAAAAAATGTGCAGAAGTGTAGTATGAGCACACCACATCGGTGCCCAGTAAGTATCAAGACTAACTTCGGTGAAGTAGTGATGAGGACTAGTCAAGACACCACTGGTCTAATAAGTAAAAAGGCATAGATGTATAAATGACCGAACCAAAATATCTATCTAAAGATTTCTCAATGTAATTAACGATAATTCAATAATCACGATCAACGGACAGCATAATAGAAATATGCAAAGAGAATGGAAAGGATGCAATCCAAAGGGCGGGAATTACAACCCAACAAAAACACAAGCAACTCAACACTGTATCAATTTATTCACGTCAGGCCTTAGCCAATAACTCAATAACACTGATCAAACCTTCGAGTGAAAACCTTTAAATCGTGAGTTTATTTTGAAGGCTTTAAAGATATAATCATTTTGAAGTAGATAAATTTCTTCTTTGAAACATAATTTCTCTGAATGTATATTTATATATTTTTATAAAGATAGATCTTAACAACATAGTGTCTTCAAAAATACGTGGTGTTCCGATATACTTTCTCAAATACTTCTATTTTAAATATCATCAAAATACATGATGTTAAAAATATATTTTTCCCAAGTACTGCTCTTTCAAATATCATCAAAATACGTGATGTTCAAAATATATTTTTCCAAGTACTGCTCTTTCATATATCATCAAAACATGTGATGTTCAAAATTTATTTTCCCAAGTACTGCTCTTTCAAATATCATCAAAACACATGATGTTCAGAATATATTTTCCCAAGTACTACTCTTTCAAATATGATCATTGTGCAAGGCAAATGTTTTTCAAATATACTTTGAAAAGAAGTCCTTTAGACATAACTTTTCCGGAGATAATTGCTTTTCAGCTATACTTTTCAATATATATATTTATATCTTTCGATTCAAATCTCCTCACTCATAAAACTATCGGAACTCAGTCCGCCACTCAGAATTTGTCATGCAATGCAGTACAGGGGGGAATGCTCCCGGATCTCTATCCGTAGTCCCAATTTAAATTATGATGCAGTACAAGGGAAAAGCTCCCGGATCTCTGTCCATAGTCCCAATTTAAATATATGATGCAGTATAGGGGAAAAGCTCCCAGATTTCTGTCCGTAGTCCCAATTTAAATATGCAATGCAGCCACTGAGAAAAACAACCAGAATGCGACAGAACCAATACATATTGCCACAACCGGCGCGAAAGCAAACAAGGCCGAATGCAAAGTGCGATGAGCAAATCAATACAAATACTTAAATCACAAAAGTGATAACAACTCGCTCATAAGAAGTAGCCACTGGGAGGAATGCCAAGCACAAAGAGAGAACAACATAACCAGGGGAAAACAAGACAAATATAACAACGATTCTATACATTCAAGTTTGCAACCAAGAAACCAAATCATCCCGGCAAGGGAATCAACTATAACCAATATCACTTAGACAATTAGCTTCACCGAATAAAATCAGTTTGAACAATGCTCAGTAAATAGGCAGCATATGAAGGAGGACATAGCTTAACAGTAGGAAAAACAAAGTCTTGATTTAAGTCAATTAAGATCATATAAGAAACAAGGAATTCTAGGCAAGTACTTCTAACTTGAACAGGAGGAGATGAAATTAGGAATCAGGAATTCAGATATAACAAGTTCAATTCATATACAGGGAACATAAGGACCCAAAAATCCCTAAAGGGAAATCTATTTGCAAATAAGTTCGAGTACACACTCGTCACCTCGCATACACGGACTACAATCAACATAGAAGACTCAATCCTAAGGGGTAGTTCCCCCACACAAGGTTAGGCAAGATACTTACCTTGACTGCGCTAATCAACTCAATATCATGCTCTTGCCATAGGTACCCAACTCCGGGTGGCCCAAATATAGGCATTCGATTGCATAAGTAAATATCATCACAAGGAAACAAAATAATTAATAAGTCCGAAGCTAATACACGAAATTAGGAAATTCGCCCAAAACGTTCCCCGGGCCCACGTCTCGGAATCGGGTAAAAATTATATTTTCCGGACACAGATTCACTCACGAGTCTAAACATATAAAAATCCCTCAAATCGGAGGTCAAAAACAAAATCAAAACTCAATAATTTGGTCTATGAAGTTCATCCCATTTTCTACCCAAAATTTTCGAAATTAAAGGTTGGATTTAAGATTGGAATCATGGAAATTGGTCTATAATGGATAGAAATCAGTTACCCAAGTTACCCAGGTGCAAAAGCCTCCAAAAATTGCCTCTCTCGAGATCTCCAATTCAAAAATGGTGAAAATAACATAAACCCTCGGATCTGATATAATTGCCCAGCAATTCCGCACCTGCACCCTTAGGACCGCACCTGCGGCCCCGCACCTGCGGAAATACCATCGCAGGTGCGAAAACCCACTAAAAGTCTGAGGTCGCACCTGCGGTCAAATGGCCGCACCCGCAGCTCCGCAACTGCGGAAAACACACCGCACCTGCGAGGATTAGGGGATTTGGCTAAGTCCGCACCTGCGAGCTCCTCACTGCACCTACGGAAGGTCCATCGCAGGTGCGAGACACTAGAACCAACAATGGTTCAACTGTCTCCCAAGTGCTAATAACACCCGATAAGCATCCTAAACGTACCCCAGGCCCCCGGGACCCCGTCCATCCACACAGACAAGTCATATAACCTAACACGGACTCGCTCGAGGTTTCAAACCACATAAAACGACATTAACACGATGAAATAAACTAAAAGTCCATGAAATTTCTTCAAACTTCTACAAACATTAAGTTTTGCATTTAAGGTCCGAATCACGTCAATTTAAGTCCGTTTCTTACCAAATTTCACATATATATACATCATATTGAACATGTACCGGGCTTCTGAATCATAATACGGGCCCGATATCACAGGTTTCACCTCAAATTTTATTTTCAAAAACCTTTATATTTTTCAGAAAACAATTTTCTTTAAAAATTCATTTCTCGGGCTTGGGACCTCGGAATTCGATTCCGGGCATACGCCCAAGTCCCATATTTTTCTACGGACCCTCCGGGACTGTCAAATCACGGGTCCGGGTCCGTTTACCAAAAACGTTGACTGAAGTCAACTTTATTCAAATTTCCAATACAAAATTTTCATTTTTATCAGTTTTTTTTCACATAAAGGCTTCCCGGCTACACGCCGGGGCTGCGCACGCAAATCAAGGTGAGATAGATGGAGGTTTTCATGACCTCGGAACACAGAATTAGATAGAATATACGGGATGACCCCTTTTGGGTCATCACAATCTCCCCCTCTTAAACAAACGTTCGTCCTCGAACGTGCTAAGACTCAGTTGAACTCATCCAATCACTGATTGCGCATTTCCAACACACAGCCGCGGGTGATCCCACATCACCCCAACCTACATAAGCCTGATGACACCATCAAAACTGCCATATAGCCTTCTCATCATCATCGATAAGCCTCATACCTCAATTCCTTACCTTCTATTCATTTCCAAAAGACCCGATTCTAAATCAATGTCCGTCATTAGCCTCAACCAGCTGCATCAACTTAGTCTACGCCCATAAGGCATGGCCACACAACATAGCACATCACACATAGGCTCAATAGCACTTTTGATCACCATACTGCCCGAAATGATGTCAACATTGGCAGTTAGTCCCACATAAGGAAGAACTCTCAGTTTCCAAATCCCATAATACCGAAAATGATGCAATAAACACGAAGACCTCATCAGCAGACACACGAATCACCGGGTCACAGCTAACACCACCGGGCACACATCCCGCAAAATGAACTAAAGAAGCACATAACGAATGGCTGAGTAGGAAAGATAGAAGCATATATAAAGGTACTATCAAACCAGCCCATATGCATAACTCTCTATCGATACTGACTTACCAAAAGCAATATAACAAGAGAGAAGCAAAGCATATGAACAAATCACAAGGATGCCATCCTGATAAAAATTCCACCGCGGTACTCAGCCCGGTCCAATTATATCAAATCACAAAGAATCACGAGGGTCTCACCCTCAACTCTACGACACATGTAGAATATATATCATACCAATAGAGATCTCCCGCTAATTCGTCTCGTCTAACAAAATCATAGCGCTCACTTACTCACATCTCAATGGAGTATCAAATCACAGCTCAAAAACAAAATACTCAAGAGAATCACATAAAGCTTACCACGAAGGATGACATGGACTCACTTCCAATTTCACCACTAGCAAGGACGAATAAAATAATGATAGACACGGCTACTACTCATATAATCTCCCAACAGAAGCAATCACAAAAATAGAGTGCAATACATGAAACTCACTCATAAATGAGATAACAAATAAAGGGAACTCGTCCTGACCAACATGACTATAGTGAAATACAATGGTACCCCACTTTAGCACATCAAGCCATACCTGGGTGATGATATCTGATACGACGGCCTCTAGCCTACTATATGCAACACATCAACGGGTCGGGCCTCCCCACCTTAGGCGCCTTCTATCCACCTGAGCACCCTGCTATAGATCTCCACCTGAATCCTGGAACAATCTCTCACCCTGTGGCTAACATCTCCGCACTGAAAACAATCTCTCTGCCGATATGGCTGTGGAAGACATACGATACGGATCCTCTGAGACCCATGAGTATCTGAAACGCTCCCATGCGAAGCTGGTAATGCAACTGAACTGGTTGACCCAAGATTCTCTACCGCGCCTGAGTCCCTCAATGAATCTACGGACTCGCCTCCTAACTGAAGCAACCAAGTAAGGTGTATATCTGGCCAACTCACTAAATCTGACGGCGTACTCCAATGGTGACATAGCTCCCTGACGCAACTGCTCAACTACGTGCGATGTACATTCCGATGAAACTGGAGTGAAACCTCCCTCAAAACATTTCCAAAAACTGAATCCATGCTATTATAGCTAACTTGGCCAGGCTACCCCAACTCATATGCCGCCACCACTGATCAATCCACTACTCTGAACCTGAGACGTGACAAAAGCAATCTCGCTCATCTCAACAATACCCGAAGTATGAAGAATATGGTTGATGCGAGACTAAATTGCATGGTTTAGCATGTGATATACCTTACATTTTATGAGCATTAATGATAGAATTACACTTGTTATGTGCTTAATGGAGTTTATTTCATGTGTAGGTGAATCGGAAATGGAAATGGAGCTAAAGGGATGCAAATACGTCAAAAATACGCAAAAGGAGACGCCCGGGCGATAGCCGGGCGTTTGCCCCATGAAGCCTGGACCCCCTGGCGTTAGGGGGCGTTACAGCCATAACGCCAGGCCCCCCCGGCGTTAGGGGGGCATTAGAGTCATAACGCCTGGCCCCCCCTGGCGTTAGGGGGGCGTTAGAGCCCAAACGCCAGGGGTCTCCAG
>MDKI01005321.1:0-28572 GCA_005239505.1 Nicotiana paniculata
TAATCCTATATTACTTGTCGACCACGTACACTTGCGTGTGCATTGGGATTTCGACCAACACTTTTACTCAAACAATCCGAAATGCTGCTCAAAGTTCTTGAAGATTCAACACATCACTGAAAACCCATCATTTGTTCGAGAAAGACGATTCATCTGCCCTCGGATCAAGGCGAACAAATCGGGGATTAGTACCAGGGATACAAACAGAGTTGTTCTAATAAATACAAATACAAATCAATAAAATGATCATTTCTCACATTTGTTTTGTTACCGCAGTTATTTATTTTCTGTATGCAAAATTTATGACGAACATATGCATCATTGCTTTATTCGTAGATAATTGTAAAACCAAATGTAGTACTCCCTGATAAGATAAGTTTTGACGAAATAGACCTACCTGCATGATGACACTTTCGTATAACTATATGTACAAAAATGAAATTCTTCCTTTAGAATAGGATCTTGATGGAATCTTGAATGTTGATTGTCCTCAGGAGATGCTCAAAGGCTGGGAGCATATTGCCAGATTAGGCAGAGATGCAGTACTCATGATGTTGTAAAACAAACCATTTGAATTATTCATACTTAAACGTGGATTCAAAATTTTAAGCTAGTGCGTTCGGAATATCGCTAAACTCGTAACAGCTTGTATCAAGTGGTGCAAACCAAGTATACTTAGGTATTTTTCTTAAAAATTATTCGACTATAGATATGTGTATGTCTGGAGTAAAAACAGTGAATGCAGCCAAGTACGTCACACCCCTCCAACATAATCATTCTTCAATTGGTTTTTGACCAAACCATCACAGAAAGCTATTCCTAGTACAACTTTGATCAACTCCAGACCTTGTTATGAGACAAAGCTTATCCCTTCAAATTCAAGTCAGAATCCAGCCCCCTCTTCCTCCATTTTGTCTCTCTCAAATCCCACTTCAAACAACTAAGAAAGCTACCTGTAAGGAGAGAGGTCCATCTCATGCACATCTTCTTCTACCTCTGTTTTGTCCACAAATAGCATGATCATTAAAATACATTTGAACTTATATGTTTTATTCTCAGGAAAAATTAGCTATCCACATTCATTTAAGGTTTTACAGAGTCTAGAATTTTAGTAATTTCACATAAACCATCATAGAAAGGCATGACAACATAACTTAGTAATGTAAATGTGTTGTCAGTATTTTTGACAGTTAAGTGTCGCCATACAAGGTTGTTGCAGAATGCATTTTAGAGGTCAAATGGTTAGAGGATTATCACTTAAATTGTTCAGAAGCTACATGATTAACTAGAGGACTAACAAATCTTTCCAAATGAAAGGAATTCACCCTATAAAAACCAAGACAGGCATATAAATGCTTGCATTGCAGAGACTAACTAACAAAAATGGCTTCATTTTCCAATCCCATTACCACCACCACCACCTTTATTATCTTGATACTAAGTCTTACATCCTTGTTCAACAACTTAACAGCCAAAAATGGTCACAAAACCGCCCTGCACCATAATCGTCGTGGCCATTCTTCCTCCGTTAAGGCCATAGCAAATCCAAGGCTCCATCAAGCCTACATTGCTCTACAAGCTTGGAAGCGCGTAATTTACTCTGATCCAAACAATTTAACTACCAATTGGATAGGTCCTTCAGTCTGCAATTACACAGGAATTTACTGCTCAAAACTCCCTAATGACACAAAAATCCAAGTTGTTGCTGGCATTGATTTAAACCATGCTGATATAGCCGGTTTCCTGCCTGATGAACTTGGCCTTCTCAATGACTTAGCATTGCTTCACCTAAACAGTAATCGTTTTTGTGGAATCCTCCCGCTCACTTTATCCAATCTAACTCTCTTATATGAGCTTGATCTTAGTAACAACAGGTTTGTAGGTCCTTTCCCTTCTGTTGTCCTGTCTCTTCCTTCGTTAAAGTATCTTGATCTTCGTTACAATGAATTCGAAGGGCCATTGCCTTCTCAACTCTTTAGCAAGAATCTTGATGCCATTTTCTTTAACAACAATCGCCTCACGTCTATAATCCCATCAAATTTAGGCTCAAGTTCAGCTTCTGTTATTGTTTTCGCGAATAACTTCTTTGGAGGTCAACTTCCACCTAGCATAGCCAACTTTGCAAACACATTAGAAGAATTACTCCTAATTAATACTAGTTTAACAGGGTGTTTGCCTCATGAAGTTGGATTCTTGTACAAGTTAAGAGTGCTTGATGTGAGCAATAACAAGTTAGTAGGGCCAATTCCTTATACTATAGCAGGGTTAGCTCATTTGGAGATACTAAATTTAGCACATAATATGATGAGTGGAATTGTGCAAGAAGGAATATGTGCTTTGCCTAATCTGTCAAACTTCACATTCTCTTATAACTATTTCTGTGAGGAGCAAGGCATTTGTAGCAACTTGACATCAAAGGGCATTGTGTCCGATGATCGTCGGAACTGTCTGCCAGATAAGCCTCTTCAAAGAAGCAAGAAGGATTGTGAAGCTGTGAATGAGAATCCAGTTGAGTGTTTTTAACTTCATTGTGGTTGTTGATGTTGTAACTCATAGTGGTTTTGTTCCTTGTGATATTTGCTTCTGTCCTAGCTTCCTAGCTTTAAATTTTTATTGTTTCTTTTTCTATTCAAATGAACCAAAAAAAGTAAAGCAAGTGTCTTAATACAAATTATGGAATAATGTAAATATTGGTGTAAAGCAAACAGTGCAAATCTGGTGTGTATTGAAGCTTGTACATATTGGTTTGAAATTTTCATTCTTATTGTTTGTATGTGGTACCAGCAGCTTGTCCAAAACAAAGATTTTTCAATCAGTAAATCAACTAATCTTTAATGCCAAACTAGTTGAGATCAGTGATATGAATCCTCATGTACTCCGTTACCAAATATGATTAACTTGAAACTGACTACCGACTTACTGTGACACTCCTTATTTATTCGAACTTAGATGGACTATGCTACGTGTGAAGAGTCCTTCTCAATATAGTTTAGGCAATTCTCAACTCATGAACTATATTTTTTGGACTGGAATTAAATTCAAAGTCCATTTCTTTAATATGGTATCTAGTGGCGGAGCTAGGATTTTCACTATGGGGTATCATAATATAAGAATTTAAATATACCGTAAATACAAGGGGAGTCAATATATAGTAAATATATATAAATAAAAAAAAATTATCTAGCAATACAGTTAATTTTGGTATCAAAGCATGACTCATTCCAATTCTCGTCCAAATTCTCGTTTTCCGATGTTGGGCTCCCATGTCCAGTCCTGGGCGTGAGGCGTATGCGAAGAAAAGTTTAATTAGGCCCAAGGTTCATTTCTTTGTCACAGAGCAGCAAAATTTTCTTGTCGGACCCCAAATGTTAAACTTTGTGAACTAAACAAAGATGGGGAGGTAACTGAAGAAAGCTTTCCAATTTTCCTGTTTCATTGTACAGTTTTATCAGCTTATTTACTGGTGAGCAACACTGGCAACTTGAATTTTAAGCTCATCTATAGTTAGTCGCTAAAGCTTCGAATAGTAAGTTAAAAGCCAATCGACAGTATAAATTTGGTTCTGATACCAATTGATATAGGGATAGGTTTCTGTTTATAGCGCTGAAAATATTTATAAGTGGTAATAAAATTCCTTTAATTACCAAAAAAAAAAAAAAAAAAATCAGATTAGTATGCGGATAAATTTTATTGTATGACAAACATACGTAAATAAGAAATATCAATAGTTAATTAATTTTGAGGTATTTAAATTAAATAATTATAGATTGTAGATAATATCATAAAACATAATCAATATCTAAAAAATAAATAATTAATAAAAAATTTAACTTTTTTACCAACTCATATGAATATTTATACTAATGATTAGAAAAAGAAGTTAGTAAAATATAAATTTGGCAACTTTTAATGTGTGAGAAATAAATACATAAGAAATATTAGATATTATAACTAGGTTTTTAAATTATATATTTAAAAAAAAATAAAAGTATTAAATGATTATGCTGATAATTAATATCTTAAAAAATAATCAGTACCTTGACTATCTTTTACATAACAAATGTCTTAATTTAAAATAATTAATAAAACTTTAGTAATGAATTTAATTTCTTACCAATTCATATGAACATAATATAAAATTTATGGGTTGTTGCACTTTTTATAGATATGAGTTTAGAGGGATTTTTAATAATTATTTATACTAATGAATAGAAAATAAAATTTATAAAATAAGAAAATTATCTTTAACAACTAAGAAAAATTTAACAAAAAGCAAGAAGTAAAATATGATAAGTTGCAAAATTATATGGAAACACACCATAAGCAACGCCTTAGAAGGTTGGAAAAGGAGGATAAGAGAAATGAAAGAGAAAAGTATAAAAGGAATAGTACTAATACTATATTTCAAAAAATAAAAATAAAATTAAGAAAGTTCCATTAGCTTATAATTACACAAGTGTAGTTATTACTAAGTTTTATCTCCTCCTGAGGATTAAAGAGTGTTACTACACTCCTTCAATTAAATACTTGGTCAGAAAAGTATGCATAACTAAGTAATTACACAAAATTACACATAAATTTAATTTTTTGATGGCTTTCCAAACATGCTCAAGAATTTAAGCTATACAGTTAATAGCGTAAAAGTTCTACCATAAATGTAAACTTGATCTGTCACTATATGTTACTTATTTTTATTTTAATCTATCCATATTTGTTAAATAAAACTATTAAAATCGTACAAGTATTCTACAATAATTATATAAATATTTTTATATTATTAGTGCATATTATTTATAATGGGTCTTTTTTTTTGGTTAAACTTCAAAACTTTTATTTAACCAAGTAAAATATGTACATCCACCCGCTCATTTGACTCTAGAGTCGGGTCTTACAAAAATAACCTCTTTTGACACTTAAGTTCCACAACCGGAACTTACTATCTATACTAGCATGGATATCTATTTATCTTTACTAAGACTCCTTTCCATTTACAATAGCTCTCACCTTTAATATGTAAATGTAATACAATTTCTCTAACTATATCCGTACTTTCTCTGTTTGTCTGCTGAAATCTTCTATAGTTTCTTTCCCTCCATATTTGATATGTTGCTGCTGCAAATGCATTGCCCAGCATCTTCCAAATTGCTTTTCTGCTCTTTGTTTTAGTTGACATCCAAGCAGTTTCCTCATGCCAGCTTCCTACTGTTCGATTGACTTCAAATAGTTTCAGCAGTTGCTCCCATATAAATCTTGAGTATGAACATTCAAAGAACAAATGTTTCAAAGTTTCCTCTGTATCAGTCGTGCATAGAACACACTCCTTTGCTACTGTGATCCTCCATTTGCTTAGTCTATCTACCGTTTCTAGTCTCTGATGTAATGACATCCATAATACAAACGGATGCCTAGGTATCAATCCTTGTGTCATAATCAGAGCTTTTCAGTTAACTTCTGGACACTGTGGCATAAAAGAAACATATGCTTTAGTGATGATATATTTCGCCTTTACTGCATATAGCTCCAACTCCTCCACTCAATTAGTCAACCATCTTCGTGCTTCAAATATCTTCCTTATCACCCAGCTAGCTTGTTTAGGAGTTTGCACACTGTCCAATTCCTTCTTCTTCATATAGTGATTATGAATTCATAGGACCCATAACTTGTCCTTCTTTTGTGCTATTGCCCATAGTAATTTACCTATTGTTGTCTTGTTCCACACTGAGAAGTTCATAACATTTAGACCACCTGCTGCTTTGGGTCTACAAACAATTTCCCATGCTATTGGTGCTTTCTTCCCTTCAATGCTTCCTTTCCATAGAAAATTCCTACATATAACAGTAACCATTTCATGTACTTTCTTTGGGATCAGAAACACTTGTGTCCAATATGTCTGCATTTCAAATAACACACTTTTGATGAACTGAAGTCGTCCTGCATATGACAGAAATCTAGTTGTCCAGCATTTGATTCTTCCTGCTATTCTATCAACCAGTGGCATACATTGGTTAATGTTGAGTTTCTTTGAGGATAGTGGCACCCCTAAGTATTTGAATGGTATTTCTCCTGTGCTTAGCTTCAACTTCTTCAAAATTTCTTCTTTACACTGTGTAGTTATTCCTGCCACATATAGAGAGCTTTTTTCCATATTTGCATGTAATCCATAAGTAGTCGAGAATAACTCAAATTGTTTCATCATCAATTCAATAGAAACCTTGTCTGCCTATAACACATTAGTAGATCATCAGCAAAGCAAATGTGAATTACTCCCAGTTTTACACACCTAGGATGGTAGTTGAAGTTTGAATTTGAATTCAGTTGTTTCAATGCCCTATTCAAGTATTCCATCACCAACACAAATAGATAAGATGACATTGGGTCACCTTGTCTCAACCCCTTCCTTGCTTGAAATTTTTGTGTCAACCTACCATTGATCATAAGAGAGTAAGAAACTATACTCACACACTTCATAATGAGATTGACCATCTTGTAAGGGATGCCAAATTACAGCATTAAGTTCCTTAAGAAATTCCAGTCCACCGAGTTGTATGCCATTTTTATATCCACCTTTACTATGCATCTTGGAGAAACTGACTTCTGATTGTATCCTTTGATCAGCTCATGAGCCAGCAGTACATTATCCAAAATGTTCCTTCCTTCTATAAAAGCCGACTGTGAAGGTCCCACCAAGTAATCAACTACCATCTTTAATTTGTTAGTGGTCAGTTTAGAAATGATTTTGTACATGGTCGTGCATCATGCAGTGGGTCTGAACTCTCTCACAAAGTTAGGATTTGCTACCTTAGGAATGAGTGTGACAGTAGTGCAGTTTATTTCTTTAAGCATCTTCCCTGTATCAAAGAATTCCAGAACTGCATTTATGACATCTTCACCAATGATCTGCCAGTTTTCTTTGAAGAACTCTGCTGGATATCCATCTATTCCTGGAGCTTTGTCATTTGGTAAACCTTGGACCACCTTCAGTATCTCTTCTCTTGAAATAGGCAACATCATTTCTTGTTGTTGTGCTAGTGATAGGCAAGGTCCATCCCTGGCTATAGTAATATCAATTCCACTCATTACTGGGGAAGCTTCACCTAATAGCTTTTCGAAAAATTGTGTGAACTCCTGCTGTATCTGGTTTGGCTCAGTCACCCTCATATTCTTCTCTGTACATATTGAACTAACTTTGTTCCTTGCTTTCCTGGACTTCAACTGTGCGTGGAAGTATTTGGTTTTTGAGTCTCCATGTTTGATCCATATTGCCCTTGACTTCTGCCTTAAGATGTTCTCATATACTGCATCCCATTTTTCAATTAGCATCATCACTTTCTTTTCTTGTTCAATGAGAAATGGATTCAAATGATCCTCATTTATATCTTGTTGTATACCATTGAGCTCCTCCTTCAATTGTTTGAGTTTCACTTCCACTGATGAGTATTGCCTCTGATATCCCCTAGTATGAATCTCCAACAGTTTCAACTTCCTGCATATTTTATACATAGTGTGGCCATGTATATTTTGGTTCCATATTCTGCACTACATCCTTATACTCGTCCTGCTGAAGCAATATGTTTAACAGTCTATATGGCTTCTTCAGCTTCATTCTGTGGGTTTCTGTATTCAATAGAACAAGTGTATGATCAGAACATCCAGGAGCTAAGTAAATTGCTTCCACTCCTGCATACATGCCAAACCAGTTTGCATTTCCAAACACCCAATCTATATGATTGTAGATCCTATCCTCAGCCCCTCTTTTGTTGCTTCATGAGTATTGAATACCTCTTTTATTAATCAGTCCCACACCAATATCCTCAATGCACTGATTGAAATCAATAATTTCATTTGGATGGACAGGAGCCCCATTTATTCTGTCATTTATTGTCAATATACTATTAAAGTCCCCTAGAATTACCCAAGGCCCTTTGATTACTATATTTATATCCCTTAGCTGATTCCATAGAGCTTTCCTATCAGTTATAGTATGTAATCCATACACAACAGTTAAATAACTCTGAAAATCAGAGTTATTATCTTGTATATGGCAATGAACTAATTGTGATGATAATTGCAGTACATCCAGCTTCACTTCTGCTTCTTACCAGCCCACCCAAATCCTGCCATTAGGTGCTTCTGTATAATTATCAATCACTTTCCATTCTCTTCCAAACTTCATTTGAATCTTCTTTGCTCTTCTTTGTTTTACTCTAGTCTCCAAACAACCTACCAAATCTACTTTATTCTTATTCAGGAAGTCTTTGAACTCCCTCTGCTTAAAGGACTTATTGAGTCCTCTAATATTCCAAGTGCAGAATATCATATTGGTGGAATGGTAATTGGAATAGGCCCTTGAGTAATCACTTGTATATGCTTATTACTCTCAACTCTATCAGGTGGTTCATTCTCCTGAATTCTCAGTACTGCATACTTGTTCCTTCTGGTTAGTTCTTCTATATCAACAGGTGTTTGCCCTTTTGTTTTTGATTTGCCATGATAAATCATATCCTGCTTGCCTCTATCTTCAATCAGCACTTGGACTTCCTTTGTTTTTCCTTGTATCTTCTCATCTTCAGTCTTGGCCTCTTCATCAATTGTTACTTTGTTTACTTCATTCACATCTGCCTTTGTTTTCCTCACCCATTTTGATTTTTGTCCCTCTTTTTCTGCTTTTCTTGTTGTGTTTCCTTTTTGCATTCACCATTACGATATCAAATTTGTTGCATTCATGACAGAATACTGGTCTCCATTCATAGTCCACTCTTTGCATCCTAATTTTACCATCTGGTTGTTCTATTGTCAGCTCATTTGGTAGTGGTTGTGTTATATCTATCTCAATTAACACACGAGCATAAGATATTCTCTCACACCGTGCTGTTAATCGATCAGTACACACAGGTTTCCCCAAGCTACTAGCAATTCTTCCTAGATTCTCCTCAGCCCAGCATTAAATAGGAAGACCTGGGAAATTGACCCATAGTGGCATCACTCGCATAGGTTCCTTATCAATTTCAAAGTCCAGCACCCAATATTTCAACACCATTGGTCTATTATTGAAAGTATAAGGACCTTTTGTCATAATCAACCTCACATCATCAATTGATTCAAACCTAAATATGAAGTATCCATCATCATGCATGAGAACCGTATGAGTAGCTACTGAGTTCCACACTCCGTAGGCAAATTTCAACATCTCTTTGAATGTAGGATTACCTCCCATAACATAGCCTATCAGAGCAGATTCCCATTTTTGACACTGCATTTGTATTTCTTTCTTATTCAACTTCACAACTTTAACTCCATCTCTCACTTCTGGTGGATAGAATTTCAGTTGTAGTCCTTGGTGCACTGTTCTATTGTCTTTAACTACATCTGTCATGGTTCGCTTTTCCTCTCCAGATCCAGCAGAATAAGTCAATTTTCGTGCTGTTGTGGCCATGTTGTTCTCCATTACAGTTGTAGTTTCTGTATCCTTCATTTGTGGTACTTGCATGATCGTCGGTGCACTTCCCATTCCGGTCATCCAATGCACCAGTTGAATTGGAGCTAATTGTTGTATATTTCCTGATTCCGGTGTAACTAGTCTAGTTGATGCTTTCTCATTACTTTCCTCCATTTGTAACTGTTGAGAAATTCCTTTCCGAGCTGTTTTCCAGCGAGTCATCGTTGTCAGCGCCCATTAGCTAACCGTGCTAAACATGCGCCTCCTGACTTTTCGCTAGAAGATTCTACTAATCGAGCTGTGTTATTGGATCCTAAAAATAGTCAGGAAGCAAACAAACAAAGGTTGAGACTATTTTTATAATGGGTCTTACTAACATACTACATGAAGGTAGTATGTTGGCATTGTACCCATATTTACTTTCCGTTAAATGCCCCTAATTAAACAATATCAACACATTAGTGAAAATGGGTATTCCGTCTTTTCATCAAGAACTATAACCCCATTTATTTTCGGCTTAGATTCTTACAGTGACGGACCCAGGATTTTGTGCAAGCGGATTCAATTTTAGAAGTATATAACTTTAGTCGTAAAATAGTAGATGTCAAGTGGGTTCAAATAAAATATTTATACAAAATTTGCACAATTTTAATTCTAATTTATACATATATACAATATTATTTTTTGATAAAGCGGGTTCAGTTGAACCCGCTACCCACCACGTAGGTCCGGCACTGGGTTCTTCAACGCTCTAGATTTGCTCCATCAAGGTATTGGGAAAGTATTTTTAATGGTACTTAATTTGATATTTAGATATTTTTGGAGAATTTTACTGTGAAGACTGGTATCTTGAAGTTAGGTCTTTAATTTTATTGTGCCTCTGCTTGCTTGTTTACGCTTCTGTGTTATTTTGATATTTTCATCAGAACACTATGTTAGAATTTCATATTTGTGTTACAATCTGTTCAATTTTAGTAGTAATACACTGCATGGGGCAAACCTTAAAGATCTAAGTTTTAAACATGAAGCTTTAGCATGAACTTATAGTAATTGCAGGGATAAATGGGATAATTATATTAGTGTAATGACTATGTAGGGATGTTGTTTCGCAATTATTTGGGTTCTTTCTTGCTTTAATTCCATTTCTCTAGTTGTCCTACTTTTTTGACAATATCTCCAGTTCTCCACTCTGTTTTTAGTATAAAACTTCTGCATTTTGTTTTTTCCTTGTATCCAATTGTTTTGCTTTTTGTTTATTTCAATGAATCTACATGACCAAAAAAAATAAAAAATACAAGCTTTACTTTTTCACCCAAAGAAGGAGTCAAACTTTCTGTGCGGACTTCCTTTTCTTCAAGCTGGCAGCCGTCATTTTACTTTCTCCACCTCCTCACTAATTAGTTAAGTAACTTTATCTTCGCAGTTTCCTGTTGCAGCCTTTCTTTGTTGTCATTAACCTTTTTTCTATTTGTGGAAACAGTTACTAAGAGTTGATTATTCTACTTGTGATATTTCTTAGTGTCCTGAAAAATTTTGGGATTTTTACATAAATGCCGGTCAGATTTGTTGTTTATTTTTTCTAATTAATATATATAAATTATATATAATTATACATGTATTATATATAAATTTTATATATATAATATATGTGCCTGCTATTTTTAATTTAAACGGTTCGATGGAAAGCTACTTTTTCCTTGACCAAGTATTTTTTTCAAATCTTTGACCAAGTATCCTTTTAATATTCGTCTTTTCCTATGTTACTACCTGCTTCCCATATTTTTTTTCTTGCATGAGAGTTACATGTGCTTCTTTCTCAGAATGAAGCAACACCTAAAAACTCTTCTTCTCTACCTGCTAATGACCATACTTTCTAGTATTCAATCAGCTTCAGCAACTGACTTTGTCTTCAATCGCTTTATATCATCAGATATGTCAAGGTATGGGGATGCAACATTTCAATCTGGTATACTTAGTCTTTCCAGTGACACACCTTTCTATTCAGATGGTAGTGCTCTATACCCTTCAAAGATTGTCACAAAAAAACCAAATTCATCTTATGTTCTTCCCTTTTCAGCATCTTTCATTTTTTTCAATGGCACCTTACAGGGACAGGGTACCAATTAGACCTGTCAGTGGCATAGTTTTCTTGTTTATGCCACCAACAGGTAGTAATGGTGCTATTTCTTCGAATTTAGAGTTCAGGAACTTCATAAATTATGGGGATAGTCCCAATAATCATGTCTTTGCGGTTGAGTTTGATGTCTGCAAGAATCAAGAATTCAATGACATAAATGACAACCATGTTGGAATTGATGTCAATTCTCTTGAATCGGTGTTTGCTCATGAAGCAGGCTATTGGCCTGATAAGTACAATAAGTATAATGATAATGGTAGCCTAAATGAAGAGTCTTTTGAGATGTTAAAGTTGAACAATGGAAGAAACTACCAAGTTTGGATTGACTATGCAGATTTCCATATTAATGTGACTATGGCACCAGTTGGTATGAAAAGGCCTAAGCAACCTTTGTTGGAATTTTCCTCTGAATCTTTCTCAAGTTTTTGAGAATGAGATGTATGTGGGGTTCACAGGATCCACTAGAGGTCAAGTTCAAGGTCACGAGATCTTAGGTTGGAGTTTTAGTAACTCAAATTTTTCGATAAGTGATTCTTTGATCACTCATGGGCTGCCTTCATTTGAGCTTTCTAATCCAGTTTATCGATCGAAGGGATTTATTGCAGGTATGACAGTGTCACTTTTCCTTCTTGTTGTGGTCACTTCTGTAGCTTCATTATTTCTGATTAAGAGAAATAGGAGAATAAAAAGGGAAAAAGAGGGTATAGAAGATTGGGAATTGGAATATTGGCCACATAGGATTACTTATCAAGAAATTGATGCTTCAACAAAGGGTTTTGCTGATGAAAATGTGATTGGAATTGGAGGTAATGGGAAGGTTTATAAAGGGGTTTTGGCTGGGGTTCAGAGGTTGCAGTAAAGCGCATTTCTCATGAAAACAATGAAGGGGAAAGGCAATTCTTGGCTGAGATTTCAAGTCTTGGTAGGCTAAAGCACAGAAATTTGGTGGCATTAAGAGGGTGGTGCAAGAAAGGTAGAGGCAGCCTGATTTTGGTTTATGATTATATGGAAAATGAGAGTTTGGATAAAAGGCTGTTTGATTGTGATGAAGGAAACATGTTGAGTTTTGAAGACAAAATTAAGATTTTGTAAGATGTTGCATCAGGGGTTCTATACTTACATGAATAGTGGGAGGAAAAAGTGTTGCATAGAGACATTAAGGCTAGCAATGTTTTACTTGACAAGGAAATGCATGCAAGAATTGGTGATTTTGGTCTAGCCAGAATGCATGATCATGGTCAACTGCTAACGAGACTCGAGTTGTTGGCACAGTGGGTTACCTGGCGCCAGAGTTTGTCAAGATTGGTCGTGCCTCTGCGCAAACTGATGTGTTCAGTTATGGAGTTCTAATATTGGAGGTGATGTGTGGAAGGAGGCCAATAGAGGAAGTCAAGCAACCTTTACTGGATTGGCTGCGGGAACTAATGAAACGGGGTGAATTGACTAATGCCTTTGATAATCAAATAAGGAATAATGAAGGATTTAATGAAGAGGAAGCCTTAAAGGTATTTCAATTAGGTACGATATGCACGAGCCTAGACCCCAAAGCTAGGCCAACCACAAGACAAGTAGTGAAATTCTTTGAAAGGAACTGTGAGGTAGATGAATCTGAAGCTGAGGACATGGATTTATACCTTCTGGAAAGTATGAGACCTAATACCATGTTTACCAATTATTGTTCTTCCATGTCTATTTCTTGGACAAATACTCTAGTGGAGGGTAGGTGAGTTTAGTTACTATCTTTGCAGACTGCAGAGAGGAATAAAATTGTTAGTTTTTGTTTGTAATGACCCGGTCGGTCGTTTTAAGAATTTACGCCCCGATCCCCTATTTACCATTTTTCCCATGTCTATTTACATTATTGGAACATGTCGGTGCATTGAGTGAGGGAATCCGGGGTGATTTTGGACATATAGTCCATGGATGTGGATCTTAGCTTTAAAAATCTGGCCGTAGCTAGAGCTATGTGAAGACGGATCCGGAATGGGATTCCGTCGACTCTGTTAGCTCCATTGGGTGATTTTGGGCTTAAGAGCGTACTCAGAATGTGTTTTCGAGGTCGTTGTGGATTTAGGTATTAATTGGTGAAAGTTAGAATTTCGACGAATTCGGCTGATAGGTGAGATTTTGATATCAGACTCGGAATGGATTTCCGGAAGCGACAGCAGGTCCGCAATGTTGTTTATGACTTGTGTGCAAAATTTGAGGTCATTCGGATGAGTTTAGATGTGTTTCGGCGTCGGACGTGAATTCTAGAACTTTCCTAAGTTCCTAGGCTTGAATCTATGCATAATCGATGTTTTTGATGTTATGAGACGTGTTTTTAATGCTCGACCTAGTTTGAATAAGATATTAGGGTTGGTTGGTGGTTTTGGTTGAGGTCCCGGGGCCCTCGGGGTTGGTTCGGATGCTTAACGGGAGAATTTGAACTTATCAAATTGCTGAACAAGGCTTTCTTCTGGTGTTTCGCACCTGTGAAGGTTTTCCCGCAGGTGCGGACACGCAGGCGCGATAGGGCTGGTCGCAGGTGCGATGGTGAGGGGGTTGACCAGTGGTCGCAGGTGCGACCTGGGTTCCGCAGGTGCGGAACCGCAGGCGCGACCAAACGATCGCAGGTGCGGCCCAGTGGACTTAAATGAATTCCGCACCTACGATACTTTTTCTGCAGGTGCTGTACTGCAGCTGCGGTGATCGGGACCGCAGGTGCGAGATCCCTGTGTGTTTATTCCAAAAATTCGATGGTTCGAATTTCATATGTCTAAAATCGTTTGAGAGCTCGGGAATTGGCGATTTTGAGTGGGTTTTGAAGAGAAGGATCGTAGGTAACGTTTTCTAATCCTAATTCATTGTTAGACCATTAATCCCCGTTGTTTTCTTTAGTTTAATTAACAAAAATGGAGGAAACCCATGGGAACTTGATGAAATTTTCCCCAACCAAAATTCTAAGAATTTAGGGGGGTTTTGACATCGGATTTCAATTATTATTGTCGAGTGAGTTTGTGAGTGAATGGATGTCCAGAAAATATAACTTTTACCCGATTCCGAGACATAGACCCGAGGGGCGTTTTGGTCAAAATTCCTAATTTCACGTATTAGCTTCGAATTAATTAGTTATTTTGATTTCTTGAAATGATATTCACATTATCCAATCGAATTGAATATATTTGGGCCACCCGAAGTTGGATACTCGTGGCAAGGGCGTGATTATTGGCTGATTAGCACACTCGAGGTAAGTGGCTTGCCGAACTCTGTGTTGGGAAAATTCCCTTAGGCATTTATAATTGATTCTTGACAGAAAAAAACCCCGTGTACGTGAGGTGACGAGTACGTGCACGGGATATTCTCACTAATTCCATTTTTTCCTTTTATGACATACTTCATCTTCAATTCCTATTAATTTTGTCATTGGTTTAACTGAGTAGCGATTTAAGACTTTATCAAGTCCAATGATTTTACCTGATTTTCCACTCGTTATTATTATTTGAAATTGGGTTAAGTACCTTCCTCTATATTTGCCAACTGTTTTCCCAAAACTTTTGAATTACGCTATATGCGATATACATCTCGCATTACATATTTACATTGGGACTGCGGGCTATGACCTGAGACTTTCCCTTGCACTGCATTGCATATTTACATTGGGACTGCGGCTATGACCTTAGACTTTCCCTTGCATTGCATATTTACATTGGGATTGCGGGCTATGACCTGAGACTTTCCCTTGCATTGTATTACATATTTACATGGGGACTGCGGGTTATGACCTGAGACTTTCCCTTGCATCGCATTGCATATTTACATTGGGACTGCGGGCTATGACTTGAGACTTTCCCTTGCATTGCATTGCATATTTACATCGGGACTGCGGGCCGAGACCTGAGACTTTTCGCTGTATTGCATTGTACGACTATCTACTGATTTGTATGATGTACGGAACTGAGATTTATTACTTCGTTCTTTCCGGTTCACTTTACTTTCCGTTAATTATCGTTGTTTTACTTAACTATTAACTATATCTGTTTACTTTTGCAAACTCAGTAGAGCCGCAACCTGACCTCGTCACTACTTGACTGGGGTTAGGCTTGGCACTTACTGGGTACCGAATGTGGAGTACTCACGCCCTTCTGCGCATGTTTTTCTCATGTGCAGATCCAGGTACCAGCGCACCGTTCTGGAGTCAGTAGAGTAGCAGATCATTGGGAGACTTTGAGGTATTTCTGCAGCGTCCGTAGAGCTTCTGAGTCCCCCTCCTATCTTAGCATAGTTATAGTTCGTATATGAGACTACACTTTCCTTTCCAGTTTTGTATATTGAACCATAGAGTTTAACTTGTGATGTTGGTGACATTCCGGGTTTTGGGAAGTAAAATAATTGTATATGATGAGCAACTACGTTATATCTAGTAGATATATTTTTTGTCCTTATTTTTATTGATTCTGTTATTTTCCGCAACTTTCTAGGCTTACATATTCATAGAGACTAGGTGTCGTCACGATATCGTTCGGAGGGTAAATCGGATCGTGACATTGTTCATTACTCTGCTCCCTTTTCATGAACAAATTTTATAAGATGGCAAAGAAAAAGGGTTGGTTTTGAGATATATATATATATATATGTAGTCGTTTCTTTTTTATACGTTAGGGGAACGTTTGGTATGATGTATTGGAAGAGATAATCATGGTATAAGATTTTGTACTTCATTGTCTAGTGTTCGGTATTTGTTATTAATTTCTGCAAGTTAATCCTTGTATGAGTAATACATCCACTAGAGGTGAAGACCAAAGTGTAAGATTACATTACTAAAATGCCCATCAAAACCTGAATGACCTTTTTACCCTCAAGCAAATACTATGCATTTTTATATAAAATATGTAATCTACATCTCTCTATAATTATTATCATTATTGTTGCACTCTTTTAAGTAACTTGAGTTTCCACAATAAGTTCGATTAATTTAAATCTGAAAGCAAATGAAGAGGCAATTATATATATATACATATATATATATATATATATATACTAAAAGTAGGAAGCTCCTACTTTCAAAGTTAATTTACAACAATATCCTTTAAAATTTGAGGTACAATTTTGTACCTAGAGAAAAATAAATTTTTAGTTAAGTAATTTACTTTTACATGATATATTAATCACATATTTAGAAGTGAAACAATGGTACTATTGAGATCGTTAGAATATGAAAATAATGTATTATTTATAATTGTTTAGATCAGTTGTACTTACAACATTAGGAGTAGTACCAAGCAGTTAGGCAGTTAGTTAGCCATTTCCAGAAATTAGTTAGTCGGTTAGTTGGTTAGATTAGTTTACCCTCTTTTGATGTTGCACTGTATATATACAACTCTATTGAGCTAGTTGCAAATTGAGACTTTCATTTCTAAAAGGACATTTCCTTTCTTTTCGCAAATACTCTCTCATTCTATCTTCTTCTCCAAGTCTCCTTTAGCGCCATTAGAGCTCCTCTCGAGCTCGATTCCTTTTCTATTCGGATGTTTTTGATATGGTATCAGAGCAAGGTTGATCGTACACGTATGAAAATGGTGTAGATCATCGATAATTCGATCTGTACATTTCAATTACAGGTATTTTTCGTTCTCGCGAAAAGTTAGGGTTCTTAGACCTCTGCTCTTCTGTTCCTTCTTCGTTTCAAGTACTGTTAATTGAGTAGTTCCCATGGCAAATAATGAGGAACTCGAACACATTGATGTGAACTCAAGCAAGTAGTCTACCATTGACTCAAGAAGTCCACTATGCATGCATCCATCGGATAATCCTAGTGCAATGTTGGTACCAGTTCCTTTTAACGGGATCGGATATAGGTCTTGGACACGTAGTGTGCTTCCAGCGTTGTCACTTAAAAACAAACTAGGTTTCATCAATGATGATTGTAAGAAACCAGATCTAGAATCTCCAAAGTATAGACTATGGGAGAGGTGTGATGACATGGTCACCTCATGGATTCTGAATTCATAAAGAAAGGAAATTGCTGACAGTGTCGAATATGTCAATGATTCTGTCCAATTGTGGAGAGAGTTGGAGGATCATTATGACCAAACGAATAGTGCGAAGTTATACCAAATTCAAAAGGATATAAATGATTTATCTCAAGGAACACTGGACATTACTGGCTACTATACTAAAATGAAGAAATTGTGGGAAGAGTTCAGAACTTTGAGTGCAAAAACACAATGCATTTGTAATTGCACTTGTGGAGAAAAGGAGAACATTTATAAAGCTGAACAGGATAGACGTTTAAATCAGTTTCTTATGGGACTTAATGAAGTGTATACTATGGTGAGGGGAAGTATTCTCATTATTAATCCCTTGCCATCCTTTGCCCAAGACTTTTCTTTGCTGATTCAAGAGGAGAAACAAAGAGAAATTAAGCTCAATAACCAACTGATCTTTGAGTCAACTTCCTTAAATGTTAACACCTCTAAACAGTCAACCTTCAAAACTAGTTACAACCCAGGAAATAGCTACACATCCAATAGTAGACCTCGTCCAATATGTGAGTATTGTAGAAAGCCAGGGAATTCTAAGGATAAATGTTATAAACTCCATGGATATCCTCAAAGTTTCCAGAACTTTAACCAACCTTTCCAATACCAAAGTGGCAATCAGAAACCTCAAGGTGCTAGTCAGAACTTTCAAAATCCTAATCAAGGTTTTAGGTTCAATAGGGGAAAGAGGACAATAGCAAATGTCCATGGTCCTCCTTCAACTGACATGGTAGCTAGAAATGGAGATGGAGGTGAATACCATAATGAAAGTCATGGGATGAACTTCACCAAAGAACAATATGGCCAACTCATGAACTTGCTGCAACACTTTCAAAGCAACAATGGAGGAGAGAATTCCAACAATGTGAACTTGAACTCTGGAGCTACAAACTTTGCAGGTATGGTAGTCTGTACTTCTTCAGTTGATTTTGGTAAGTTTTCATGTAGGTGCTTTAAGTCCAAGACTGATACATGGATATTAGACTCAGGGGCATCGAACCATATGACCTTCAACAGATCCTCAATGTGTGACATTACTATTCTACCTTATCCCTTATTAGTCATATTGCCAAATGGTTACAAAGTTAAAGTAACTGAAATTGAAAGTGTTAAGCTTGCATCAAGGTCCTTTTAGTTACTTATTTTAAATACAACCTCATCTCTATACATCTGTTGACCCTAAATCTCAGAGGAATTGCATTCTTCACTTATGGTATTTGTATGTTGCAGGCCCCTTCATTGAAGAGGCCTCTAGAGATTGGTAGAGTCAAAGATGGACTTTATCTCCTGTGCTCTCAATGCTTGAAACAAAAGGATGCCAGTTCTTCTTCCACCACAGTCAAGCCTTATATTCCTTGTTTATCTGTTCATCCATGTGATGTCAAAGATGCTTAATTTCCATCTGTATATGATTCCCTTTTGAATAAAATAGCATCTGTTAGTAGTGATAATGCTGTAATTGTTCCCTCATCTATGAATAAAACCAGAAGTTGTGTCTCTTTGAATTCCTACACATCTCATGAGAATGATATTCCGTGGCACAATAGACTTGGACATGTTCCATTTGTGAAAATGAAAGGAATATCATCTATACCTGTCACCTTTTATTTCAAACAGCATTTTGTATGCTCAATATGTCCTATGGCCAGACAAAACAGACTACCCTTTCCTCAAAGAACCAACACTTCTAGTAAACTTTTTGAATTATTACATGTTGATATTTGGGGATCTTATCACACCACCACTCATGATAACTGCAAATTTTTCATCACTATGGTTGATGATTTCAGCAGAACTACATGGACACACCTCTTAGCTTGCAAGAGCAATGCAATTCAAGTCATTAAAGTTTTTGTTTCGATGATAGAAAACCAGTTCAAGACTACCATAAGAACAGACAATGGTTTGGAATTCATCAATACAGAAAGTAACACCTTCTTTCAATCAAAAGGGATAAATTCACCAAAGATCCTGTCCATACACACCACATCAGAACAGTGTGGTGGAGAGAAAACATAAGTATTTACTTGAGACAGCTAGGGCACTCTTATTTCAATCTAAACTACCCTTGAGATACTGGGGAGGTATGTATTAACATCAACCTACATCATAAACACACTCCCTACTACATACCTTAAAAACAAGTGCCCCTTTGAGATCTTATACAAGAAGAAGCCATTATGTTCCCAAATGAGAAGCTTTGGCTGCCTTTGCTACCCAACAATACCTAAGATACATAGGGATAAATTTGAACCCATGGCTACTCCAAATGTTTTCATAGGCTATCCTTTTGGGACCAAAGGGTACAAGGTCCTGAGTCTTGCTACCAAGAAAATTCAAGTCTCAAGAGATGTATCTTTTCATGAAAATATTTTTTCTTTTTGTAATTGTTCCAGATGTTTCTTCTTTTCCTTTTGTGCTGAAATGTGTCCCTTTTGTTGATTTCATGGATAATACTGATAATAATGTTCAAACGAATATAGAAAACAATCCAACTAGTGCAAGCCACATGAACAATCAACCATCATCCATTAGCAACAATGAGATGTCACATGCCAGTATCACATCCACATCACCTCACAACAATCACATCCTTGATGATTTTTCATTCCTAGAACCATCTCCAGTATCAAATCCCAATGGAGAATTACCACCATCTATAAGTAACAGCTCTCCTCAAATAAATAATCAGAATATTCCTAACCTTAGAAGAAGCCAAAGAGAAGCCAAAACACCTAAATACTAAAGTGATTACATTCACAATGTACCTAAACTCCATTCCAATAGTTGTATACCATCTTTAAATGCATTATTGTCAAACCATCATTCTGTGTCTCCTGAGGATATAATACATGATAGTCAGTCTTTGATGCAAAGTATTTGTCAAGATAATGAGCCTTCTTCATATGAAGAAGCAGCTGTCAATCCTGCTTGGCAGGTAGCTATGACACAAGAGTTTGAAGCATTACATGCCAACAACACATGGGACTTGGT
Organism: Nicotiana paniculata; assembly: GCA_005239505.1. Classification (NCBI taxonomy): domain Eukaryota; kingdom Viridiplantae; phylum Streptophyta; class Magnoliopsida; order Solanales; family Solanaceae; genus Nicotiana; species Nicotiana paniculata. Next base: position 20,588 of record MDKI01005321.1, read on the forward strand.
CCCACTACCAGTAGGGAAGAAATCCATAGGTTGTAGATGGGTGTATAAGATAAAGCATAAATCTGATGGAAGTATTGAAAGGTTTAAGGCCCGTTTGGTAGTAAAAGGATACACACAGCAAGAAAGGATAGATTACACAGAAACCTTCTCACCAGTGGTAAAAATGACCACTGTGAGAGGACTCATAACAGTAGCAATCAAGAGAGGATGCGACATGTTTTAACTAGATGTGAACAATGCTTTTATTCATGGAGATTTAAATGTAGAAGTGTTTATGGAAGTCCCTCCTGGATTAGTAGTTCCTAAAACAGGACTAGTCTGTAAGCTAAACAAGTCTCTATATGGCTTGAAACAGGCCAATAGACAATGGTATGCAAAGTTGACAGAAGCATTGTGTTCTAGAGGTTATGAGCATTCCATGTATGATTATTCACTTTTCTACAAAAAGAGTAGAACATCCATGGTATATGTGGCAGTGTATGTTGATGATGTGATACTCACAGGTAAAGACATTGAAGAAATGAAACTCCTGAAAAAGTTCTTACATGATAGCTTCAAGATTGATCTAGGAAGACTTCAATATTTTCTTGGCCTTGAGATCCTTTATAAAGAAGATGGGGTCATTTTCTCCCAGAGAAAATTTGTGGTTGATCTCTTAAAAGAGTATAACTGTCTCAGTTGTAGTTCCTTGTCATCACCTCTTGACAAATGTAAAGTTGAAAGCAAGGGAAGGAGCTCCTCTGTTAGATCCTAGTTGTTACAGAAATTTGGGTTGGAAATTAAATTTTCTGACTAATACAATACTAGACATAGCCTTCAGTGTTCAACATCTAAGATAGTTCATGCAAGATCCAAGGGAACCACACTTGAAGGCATCCTACCACTTATTGAGATACTTGAAAGTTGATCCCAGTCTGGGAGTTTTCTTCTCCAAGGATGCTAATTATACAGTGAGAGCATATTGTGATTCTGATTGGGCATCATGCCCAGATTCTAGGAAGTCGGTCACTGGATATGTTGTCTTATTGGGAAATAGCCCTATTAGCTGGAAATCAAAGAAGCAAGAAATCATCTCCTTGTCATCGGCAGAAGCAGAATACAGGTCTATCAGAAAAGTAGTTGGTGAACTGGTGTGGTTACAAAGACTACTTGAAGAATTCACAATTCCATTCTCAAGTCCTATTGCAGTGTTTTGTGATAGCCAATCAGCACTTCACATAGCAAGGAATCCAGTTTTTCATGAGTGAACGAAACATATTGAAATAGATTGTCATTTGTTAGAAATAAACTGCAAGAAGGGCCTATTTCCCTGCATCACATTAGGACAGATCATCAACTTGCCGACATCTTGACAAAGGCATTAACTGGGATTAAGCATTCCAACATCCTCAGTAAGTTGGCAGTGACGATCTAACCTCTAACTTGAGGGGGGTATTGAGATCGTTAGAATATAAAAACAATGTATTATTTATAATTGTTTAGATCAATTGTACTTATAGCATTAGGAGTAGTACCAAGTAGTTAGGTACTTAGTTAGCCATTTCTAGAAATTAGTTAGTTGGTTAGATTAGTTTACCCTCTTTTGATTTTGCATTATATATATACAACTCTATTGAGCTAGTTGCAATTGAGACTTTCATTTCTAAAAGGACGTTTCCTTTCTTTTCGCAAATGTTCTCCCTTCTGTCTTCTTCTCCAAGTCTCCTTTTACGTCATTGGAGCTCCTCTCGAGCTCGATTCCTTCTATTCGGATGTTTTTGATAGGTACTTTAATACTTCAAACACTCAATTCAATGAATCCAATTAGGGTCGAGGAAATTCATATTCTCCTTTAATTACTTCACAAAAACGTTTCTCCCTACTTTTTCATAATTTTCTTAACTACATTTCAGTTATGTTCTTTCATCTTCTACCGTAGAAGGAATTTTTTTGTATAGTCCTTTTATATTCTTTGTATCAGTATTCTATAAAAGCACACATCCAAATTATCATATCCGATCACTCTATCACATTTCTTTGTGATCTCTTCCATGGCCATATTACCGTTGAATCCTTCCAAGGTCGTAGTTAGCCTTTTCACCTGAGCGTGACTTTTTAATTTTCTATTTTATTTTATAATTTGTCTCTATCAAAATCACATTGAAGATGTTTATTCACTCCAATTAATTGTCTTTAATTCTATTCCCATTTCATGCGTCTATTTTCTTTTTGTTGAAGCTTATAATTTTTCTTTCAAACTAGTGTTAGAACCTGGGCAATGCGCGAATAATTTGACGGAATATTAATCTTATAAAATTATGATCTAATATATCATATTATTTTAATAAATAATAGTTATACTATTTTATTATTTAATGTAGTATACATAAATATAATAAAATCTATACAAAATCAAAGGATACAAAGCATTATAGTAATCAAATAAATTACTTAATTTTTATTAAATTAGCAAGTACTTAGTACAATACATATAATAATGTAATTTTTTATTAATTTATCAATTGGCTTAATATTTTGATATTACTTCTCTTCTAGTAGAACATACGTATATATTTTCTTATTCTGGAAATATATATATTCTTATACTTATATTATACTGTTTAAAATTCTTCAATTGTCTAAATTTATCAATTATTTTTTGAGTCTTATTTATTTATATTTTGTTTACTAATTAATTTTAAATATAAACATTATAAAATTATCTTTATCCACCTCTTTCCGTACATTCATTTCTACTATAATATTTGATTAGTTTTTTCACTTTATATTGTCACGACCCAAATTTCCCTTCGTTGGGTATCGTGATGGCACCTAGTCTTAGGGACTAGGTAAGCCTATCAGTTATTGAATAACAACAACAATAAAAGGACAACTAACAGTCTCGATATAGAATCTCAACAGAATGTACAAACTTTTTCAAAACCGGTAATACAAATCATAAGCTCTACGAATCTTCTACAACTTCTAAGTACAACTGTTTGGAAATAAATACAACAGTGTATGAATAATAAATACAAAGAAGGTGACTCTGACGCCTGCGAACGCAGCAGCAGGTTACCTTGAGTCTCCTCGGCAATCATCCACACAGCTACTACAATATATACCTGGATCTGCACACAAAAATGTGCAGAAGTGTAGTATGAGCACACCACAGCGGTGCCTAGTAAGTATCAAGACTAACCTCGGTGGAGTAGTGACGAGGACTAATCAAGACACCACTGGTCTACAAAATAAATAACATGAATATAGAAATGAATGAACGTTATATCTATCTAAGACTTCACGGAATAATTCACAACAATGACGATATAAAGCGGAAGGAAATTATAGAAATCAATCATGAAACAGCACAAAAATACACAGAAAGATGGACAACAAAACAAGTCGAATTGAAAGGAAACACAATACAATAGAGAGAACCAATAACTCAACTCCACGTCGGATTGTTCACATCGGGCCTTAGCCATTAAAATCCATAACTGGTAGAAATCATTAAACAGCAGTTCGTATGAAAACTTTTGCAAATAAAATCGTTTTAGTATGGAAAAGTTTCCTTTGAAAACATACTTTATCCAAAAGTAGATATAAGTATATTTAATAGAGAAAATTACTTAAAACATAGTTTCTTTCAAAATACGAAACTTCCCAAAGATGTTGTCACGGCCCAAATCCCAATTTAGGTCGCGATGGCGCCCAACTTCGATGTCAGGCAAGCCAACTTTAATTTACTAGTGATCCCTTTTTAATTTATAAACAATTCACCATACTTGAGAGGTTTTTCTTTCAAAAACATAAATTTGAAGTAAATTAGTGACTTAAACGATCAAAGTGAGCAATAAATATATTAATCACCACCATCATTACAACCCAAAAGAATAGAATATCCGCTACGTGGGCATGCCAGGAACTGGCGTCACAGGTCTACGGGCATCTAGTAGAAACTAGTATCCAAAACAAAGTACAAGTTTTCCCTACTGTCTGAAGAAATAGTACAGACATATTAAAAGAAAAGAGGAACTCCAAGGTGCTGCCAGAGATAAGCGTCAAGGAAAGCAGCTCACCAAGAAATCCACGCCCACTATACGTCAGGGACGAGCGCCGGATGAATACCCAGATGCACCTGCCTCAGAGCCTGTACAATTAAGTACAGAAGAGTAACATGAGTACATAAACAAATATGTACTCAGTGAGTATCCCGCCTAATCTCGAAGAAGTAGTGACGAGAGGTAGACGTGATACTTACTAGGGTCAACATTTTTAAATAACATAATTTAATAGGAACTAGGCAGGCATAACAGTCGTAGTAATTATATAAAATATCAAGTATAGAGGTAATTACCTTTGCATGACAAATTTCACTAGCATATAATGTACTAAATTCTCTTATTTCACATGAAACGGTTTATACAATTACAGCAAATTCTCAGTAAATCATCTAGCACATAATAGGCCGGAAGTGTACGGCCGAAACATCGCAAAAATAAATGTGTACTGCCGAGGTTCAAACGGCTCGAACCATAGATGCATCTATTACCCCGCTTGCGAATCGAACATGCGACGCGGTTGACATAATAGTAGGGCTATTCCGCTCACGAATCATACATGTGACGTGGGTGACGCATACATACATAAAATTATCAATATTTAGGGAGTTAACAGAGATTATACTTTGAAGCAAGAACTTAAGAAATATAATATGGAACATAACTTCCTAATATTCCCATGCCAATTCAAGGATAATAAGCAACTCAAAATGCATGTAGGAACACATGTAAGGCACATATAAGCATGCTTGTAAGTCCTAGAACTACCCAACATAACATAGTAGTAGCTACGCACGGACTCTCGTCACTTCGTGAGTGCGTAGCCCCCGAAAATAAGGACATGCAATTATTTATAATCACCTATGGGGACAATTCCCTCTTACAAGGTTAGAAAGGAGACTCACCTTGTGTCGAACCTACCGGGTCAAGAACGTGCCCGAAAACTCCAAACTCGTCACCCAAGGACTCGAAACTAGCCAAGTATTATACAAATATATTAATTCATGCCCAAAAGTATGGAATTTCCCTATTTAGTTAACCAATTTAGCCTACTTTGCAATATCTCAAACTACACCCCCAGACCCACGTGCTCGGATTCCGGAAATTTTTGAAAGAAATACTTACCCATAACCTAAGGATCGTTAATATATAGTTTTTGTATGATTCCATGGCAACTTTCGTGGTAATTTTTCAAATTTTCATAAAACCTAGGTTTTTTTACTCTAACACATGATTTTTCCACTAATTAGTATGTTAATCTCCATAAAAATTCAAGTATTCAACTTAAATTATAATGGGAATCACTTACCTCTCAGTTTCTAGGTGAAATCTTGTCTTTGAAAGCTCCCAAAATCGCCACAAGTGAAGAAAAATGGCTAAAATGGGACTAAGTCCCGTTTAAATCTAACAATGCCCAGCTGCCCCTTGTGTGCAATCGCAGCTGGGGCTGTGCAATCGCACAAGTCAACTGCCAGGACCCCTGAAAAGTCTACTGTGTGATCGCACAAGGAGACTTGCGATCGCGGAGAGTAAATGGGCCATGCCTGTGCGATCGCGGGGGGGGGGGGGGGGGAATTGTGAACGCAGAGAAAAAAACTGGACCAGGCCATAAATCACACATGTGCGAACACAGACAAGCCCATGCGATCGCACAGGGCATTTTCCCACACCCTGCGAACTCCTTCTATGTGATCGCATCATTGCACCTGCGATCGCACTGAAGGAAACCAGTCAGAGAAAAATCTGGTTTTTGAATTTACCTCCGAGGGGTCCGAAACTCACCCGAGCCCCTCGGGACCCCGTCCAAAGGCACTGGCAGGTCTGTATTCATGATACGGACTCGCTCGAATTTACAGAACGTGAAAAAAACAACTAAACTAAGAATTCGACCCCAAAACCAAATTGAATCAAACTTTGAACTTAAAGTTCTAGAATTCGCTTACAATGCGCCGAAACGACCTATACTACTCGGAATGACACCAAATTTTGCAAGCAAGTCATAAATTACATAACGGGACTATTCCCGATCTCGAAATTATGTTCGGACCTCGATAACACAAAAACACGTTCCAACCAAATTTCAAACTTTAGGAAACTCTAATTTCGATATTGGACGCCGAAACGCCCCCGGGTCATCCAAAACTCATTCCGAACATACACCCAACTCCGAAATCATCATACGAGGCTACCGGAACCGTCCAAACTCGATTCCGAAGTTGTTTACTAAAAATGTTGACCGAAGTCAAACTTTGACCTTAAAGGCCAACCTTAAGGAACCAAGTGTTCCTATACCACTCTAAACGCTTCCGAATCCCGATTCACCTGTCCCCACAAGTCATAAATCATAATAAGCCACTATAGGAAGTTTCATTTAGGGGAACGGGGTCCTGATACACAAAATGATCGGTCGGGTCGTTACATATGCTTTCCCAATAAATGACTTCCAATTATCATTTTATGCAAGACTAGTGCTTTTCAAATATACCTTCGATGTAAAAGTCATTCAAATATAATCATTTCAAACCCATTTCTTTTTTAATAATACTTTTCAATAAAATCCCTTGATCAAAATCTCCTCCACCGAAACTCAGTCTGTAACTCAGAAATTGTCATGCAGTACAGGAGGAATACCAAATCTTGCCAATAAATGCAGTAAATAGCAAATAGGAACAACGGAAACAATAATGCATAAATACGGCACGGAATGTCCCCTCGTGCTAAAATATCATAAACACGACATGGAATGTCCCCTCGTGCTAAATAACATAAACATGGCACGGAATGTCCCCTCGTGCTAACATAACATAACATGGCACGGAATGTCCCCTCGTGTTAATATAACATGGCACGGAATGTCCCCTCGTGCTAACGTAACATAACATGGCACGGAATGTTCCCTCGTGCTAACATAACATAACATGGCACGGAATGTCCCCTCGTGTTAATATAACATGGCACGGAATGTCCCCTCGTGCTAACGTAACATAACATGGCACGGAATGTTCCCTCGTGCTAACATAACATAACATGGCACGGAATGTTCCCTCGTGCTAACATAACATAACATGGCACGGAATGTCCTCTCGTGCTAACATAACATAACATTGAACGGAATGTCCCCTCGTGCTAACAAAACATAACAACAATTTAACAAGGGAAATCAACAATAAGAACCATAAATCACAACATCCTGACAAGGGAGTCAACGACGCAAACAGTATCATCAACAGTACAAACAACAATAGAATTCATATCATCCCGGCAAGGGAGTCAACAATGAAAACAATATCATTAACAGCATAAATGGTAATAGAAACCATAACATCCCGGCAAGGGAGTCAACAAGGCAAACAACATCATCAACAACGAAATAATAATAGAAACCACACAATCCCGGTAAGGAAAACAGCTATAACCAATCTCACCTAAACAGTTAACTTCATGGAATAAACTCAACTTCAACAAAGGCCCAGTAATAGGCAACATCAAGGAAATACCAATAACATAAATGTCTAACAATTAGACCTAAGTAGCACTTAAGGGAATAGTCATATAAATCACAATGTAAGGCTCACGGGCATGCTTAACTCCAACGAATAGATGTTCCAACTACAGCTAGTCAATTATAAGGCTAGATGGCACTAATTATAGTCAATTAGGGAAGCTAGGAAGAAAATATAGCATGATGATAAGAGAAATAGAATATTCAATTAAGTCAAGTAAAGTCAAATAGCCAACGAAGGAATCCAAAAACAAGTAATTCTAATTTAAACAGGAATGGATGAAATTAACAACCAAGGATTCCAATGTAACAATTACAAATCATACGCAGGTAATATAAGAACCTACGAATCCTAAAAGGTCAATCTAATTGCAAACAAGTCCGAGTACACACTCGTCACCTCGCATACTCGGACTACAATCAACAAGGAAGACTCAATC
>MDKI01248348.1:0-38614 GCA_005239505.1 Nicotiana paniculata
ACATACAAATAAAAAAAATATGCATTATTATTAAAGTTTCAACATATAATAAAACGAAATACCCTGAATAAATTGAAATTTTGACTCCGAAAATGTGTATCCACAACAATACGATGCTCTACTCGAAAGTGAGACCAAAACTCTTCAACTTTTATGTGACTGGAGGGACCCAAATTTTTTTTTTTTTTTTTTTTTAAAATGGGCAGAATCGGGGGTGGGGGACCAAATGAAGAAGAAGGATATTAAAAAATGGGGGAAGAAGGAGGAGGGTTCATTCTTAAAGACGACGACACAATTACCTAGAAAATAGGTATAACGCCACATACTATGGCGTTATACCTGTGTCTGACAGATTCAGAAGGTATAACACCATAGTATATGGCGCTATACACTAATGGCACAATTACCGTTAGTTTATAGCGCCATATACTATGGCGTTATACATAGATCCATTCTATTTTTTTTTTGGCTTATTTTAATTTTATTTGTCCAAATATAGCCTACTTGGGTTCCGGACCCATACTTTACATTGGTGATTATTACAATTATGTTAGTTACAACAAAAAAAAATTATGCTGAAAAGACATAAAACTTTAATATGGCTTTTTAATGACTACATCATGGATATTATTGTGTAATTGTGAGAAGTAGAGATCCTTATAGCCCGTTTGACCAAGCTTCTCCAAGTTTCAAAGCACTTCTTTTTTTTTTCTTCAAAAAAATGCTTTTTTTTTTTTCAAATTTGAATTATTTGGCCAAGCTTTTAGGAGAAAAAAAAGTGCTTCTGAGGAGGAGCAGAAGCAGTTTTGGAGAAGCAGAAAAAAGTAGCTTCTTCCCGTAAGCACTTTTGAAAAAAATACACTTAGAAGCACTTTTTAAAAGCTTGGCCAAACACTAATTGCTGCGTAGAAGTAATTTTTAAATTAATTAGCCAACACAAACTGCTTCTTACCAAAGTTACTTTTGAAAAAAAACACTTTAAAAAAAAGCACTTCTCAGAATAAGCTGATTTTTTCAGCTTGGCCAAACAGGCTATTAGTCTTCCAAGAAAAGGATAAGGCATATTAAGGAGATTTATTCTTTTTAGGAGTTCTTTTTAGGCCTGTGCATCAGTCGGATCGGATCAGAATTAGCACATTTCAGATTGTAAATTTGGAGTTCGGATTTTATAAAATGCAAACCGAATTAAATTGGAACATATCAAATTTTAAAGTTTGGGTCGGGTAAATATTTTGGATTTTTGAATCGGATTGTATGCCTTATTAAGGCTACTAACAACCTAATTGGCTACTGCACTTTTTATAGCTATTGCTATTTACCATTCTTTTAAATTGAAATGCAACAAATGTCTTTCATAGCAATAGACAAAACAAAAGTCTCATAGCAAAATAAGATAAACTAAACTTCCAAATAAATGTCTAATAAGAGAGAGGCGTCGTTGTTCGCCGATAGGAAGAAGAGACGGAGAATGAGAGACACAGAGGTAAGACTTAAGAAAAACGGACATAGTAATATGAAGAGAAGTTAGAGTGAGACTTCGATATAAACTAAGAAAAGAAGAGTCTAAAAAGAGGCAAATGTAAGTTATTTGTTTATAACTTTTGACAGAAAACAGTGTGAAAATCATATTCATCTTCCATATCAATTATAATTGCACTTAAATTAAACAAAAAAAAAATTTAATTTGAAAATGGTCTTTTGATTAGAGTAAGAGTTGCGCTGAGAGAAGAACATTTTGTGTGAGAGACTATTTAAGCAAGAGCATGCTGCTACCACCATGAGTGAGGCTACAATCATGACTAGGAGTGGTAAACGGGCGAGATGGGTCGGATATGGTTTGGGTCGAAAACGGTTAATTAAAAAATAGATAAATTATTCGACCCGATTCATATTTAATACGGATAAAAAACGAGTTAACTGACGGATAATATGATAACCATATTACCCATGACTTCTTGCATATGATCAATTTTGGGAGAATTTTTAGTCTCCCTAATTTGAGGAACTCCAATTTGAGGCTGTACAAATGTAAAAGTTAGACTCATTGATTATCCATTTTTTAAATGAATAATATGATTCTTATTCATATTTGATCCATTTTTAAAATGTTCATTATCCAACCCATTTTTTAGTGGATAATATGGGTGGTTTGTTTTCTTTTAACCATTTTGCCATCCCATTTTTTTAATAATCTATATATAAGGTTTAAACTACTAATTAAAACAGATAAAATAGGAAGATTATCCTCCCCGTCACTGAAACAACTCCACCCCATCCTTTTTCTCTTTGAAAAAGCCATACAAAAAAAGAAGAACCGAATTAGACAAATGCAGCCAAGAAAAAAAGTGAGATATTTATGTGTATATATATCTGCTGGATTGTATATTTGGACCATATAGCTTGGTTTTTAGCCTGTGTATCTTGGATGATGCTGGTGGACAGAAGTACCAAGTGTCTTTTCTTATCACAAATCAGTGTTTTTCTTTTTCGATAAAACGTTTTTTTTCTTCTTTTCATTGATTATAAGGAGGACAGAAACGGAAATTTATAATTTAGATAACAGAAAAGAAAATAAACATGAAGACAAAGCTTTGAAGCTTAGTCTATTTCTGGAAATTTTATAAGCTTGATAATTAATTGATCTTCTTTACTTTGGCAGTTAGATGGAAAAATAATCTAGCTATGTGTCGGCTCAATGATACTCTTAACACTGTTTGTTTTGGGCCAAACCTGCATGATTTTTTCAAAAGGATTCTCAATCATTCTAACTGATAATGTGAGATTTTTGTTCGCACACCAACACTATGATTTAAGAAATATCGCCATTTTAAATTGCATATTATAAAAAGACAGATTCACACCATTCTTATATTATCTAGTTAAATTTGAACATGGAAATTAGAAGGAAAAAAGGAAAATGATCAAGTGGAAAAGAAAAGGAAAAGAAGGGTAAATGACTTTTTCTATTTCCTTCATTTTATTTCCCACTTGAAGGGACCGAGTTTCTTAAGCTTGTACAGAAGCACAGTATACGTATATAAAATTTCCATAGTTTAAGTTCATATTTCCCCTCGTGTGAGCGGCACAGTGCTTTCAGAATTCCTTTACTAATTTGAGCAATTTTGTTGTTCTTGACAAAATGGGTATAGGAATTTAAAACATGAAGGAAAAGAATATAAGCTGAAAAATAAATAAAGTATAAATACTACTACGAAATGAAAACAATTGAATATGGTTTTGGTCCAGGTCCTGTCTAGTTAAAAACAATGCTAATATCGTTATTGTTAGGACTTGTTGTCCTCATTTTTTGTCATTGAATAGTCAAGACGCCGAATATGACTAAACTTCCGCAATTGCCTTCAAAGATATATTTCCCCACTCCATTAATGAAGGAGAGTTCTTACGTTCTAAATAACGTTAAGAATGACGCCTTCAAAGTGACATTCTTGTCCACTTCCATTCACTTCTAACCCCTTTCTCAGTCCTCCACAGTTATTGGCGAAGTTACCACCGAATTATGATATATATATATTTAGTTTTCTACCCGGTGTTTGGTACCCGTATATCTGGATTCGCGCTGCGTAAGGCCTCATTCGGGGGAGCGTTCCCTATCAAGAATTTTTCCATACTCAAGACTCAACCGAAGACCTCTAATTAAGGGAAGATCAGCCTCATCGCTGCACTATATATATATATATATGAACGTGCGTTGCACGTTAATAATGACACGTGATGATTTAAACATTTATTTACATGAAAGAACAATAAAATTTAATTAATAAGAGAAATTTTATGGATAATAATACAACAATCATCTAAATGCAGAAAAATATTATTACATTAGCATAATACATGAATTTAAAATTAAAGGGCATCATCAAAACTTACACAAATGATTAATTTTGTCGTGTTAGTTAGATAATTATGTATTATATTTTAAAAGTATTTAATGTGATGGTATCTTAACGAACACTTCTTTGTGGACAATATTCTTTTGTGTATGTTTCTTCCTAGTGTTTTGGTTGCTTTGCTTTAACCACAAACTCTTGTTGTCGATCTCGATATCCCTCTTAAAAGTGCAACATACAGTTGTTCGTGCGAGGAAATATATTGCGGTAAATATAGTCCAATATTTTAGGATATTTATTCTGGTGCTTTATTTATTATATTTGCAAAACATAAACATACTAAAAATTATTTTTACACAAACTTAAAAGGATATTCCTTAGTTTCGAAAGACAAAAATTGAATTCAGAGATAAGAATATACTTAGAAGCACATTGGCCGATATCATAATTTTTGCATGTATGGCGTTATTTCAAAACTTCTTTATACCATCTGTGTGCTATTATATAAGCTAATCGGCATATTAAGTTTTTCAGTAGTATGACGAGCATATTTTTGTTCAAATTCAACCTATATACAATGGAAGATCAACTTAGTCTATTATATATACGGTGACACTATCATACGTAAGAAATAATAAACTTGACAACAAACAAGTATGGTAGAAGGCCGTTTGGTATTAAAGTATTTAAGTATTCTTCTTGGTTGTAATTCTTGGTATCATTTTCTGCTGAGTCAAAAACAGAAAAATATTTTATTTTCCTATAAAATCTTGCAATCAACCTTTTATTTAGTGGATCAACATATTCATTTATGCTAGCTAACATTTATTTTTAATTATATCATGTGATTTGCACAAATTGCGTTTTAATCTAATGATAGAAATATTTCTCTTATTAGATGCATACTATTACCATTGAGATTGATAACCAAGTGTTCAGGAAGAACGAAATCATCTTTTATTAGATGCTCTTATTCGTTTCCGACACGAAGCAAGAAGACACTGAATATTGGATCTGTTCTTACTTTATATTTCTTGTTAGTTGAATCTTTTTCATTTGAGATCAGAAGTATAACTTTGGCAAGCTAACTTTTACGGTCTCTGCTTTTGTCGATTTTGGAATTAATGATAGTACTTGACATAAATTACCTCTTAAACCATTAATGTTCAACATATCTCTAGAACTCCGTTTGACACTTAGCCAAAAGTGCTTCATCCTATATTATCAATTTTGTTTTCCTTACAAATTTAGAATCATTGCTTTGCTTTGATATATTTGTGACGTTTATTTAAGTTGTTTGAAGAGGTATATCAAATCTAAAGTGGGTGACCTCACAATAAAATCGCTATTGGTACACCACTTGCTTTTATTGTTAATAGTGTCATGTCTCTTGATATGATATTTGCAAGTAATGCATGACATAACAATGTTATTACGATTTCGTTGGAGGCATCTACAAAGAATAATCCCGTTATAGCAGGGTCGACTCTTTAAAATATAGTCTTTAAAGCTTGTTCTTGTTTAGGATTTAGCTTTGATTGTGCTTCCTCAGACACTTGTATAACATTTTGATTCTTAATAATATATTAACCTTTTTTACTTTGTGTTCTAACGCTCTTTTTAGGGAATAAATTTATGTACCCTTAGATTTTTTTAAACTTGAATAAGAAGTTTACTTATGTGATGAATTTAAAAAATGATTGAATTGGATTCTCTTGCTAAATGATTAATTAAAAAATTTAATTATTTGATTTTAGTATAAATATAATTTATTCTATGTTGATTCATATCTTAATATTGGTTCATCTTGTTTTGAATATTTAATTTTAATTATAAATTTATTCACCATAAATTTTATTTTCAAAGAGTAAAAGTTTGAGAAGACATTTAACTTTTAAATCTTTATGTCCGTAGAATCATTAGTGATATTGACTCTTATCAATCATTTTTTTCTTTTTCTCACACATTTATATTCTTTAATATTTTCTAAATTGTTGTTTAATAATTGAGTATTTTTTAATATTACATGAAAATTTTAATAAAATAATATTATTTGAGTAGGAAAATAGTTCAAATATAATATAAAATTTTATTATCGTGGGGGTATTTTCTTTTCTCGATGTCAACTCTTTATGCAATCCATTTAATATTAATTTTATTTTTTTTGGTATTGGACATTATGAAGTGGTAATGTATTGTCAATACGGAAGATTCTGATGAAATTCATTTCATTAAACCTTCCTACATATTTTTAATAAGAATTTAATAGAAAAAATTATTAATTTTAAAATCTTAAATATTAAAAATTAGCATAGAAGATATTGTAGTCCAAAAAATAAGTTATTGCAGTTATGCCTTTTCCCTGTGGGTTCTTCTGTTTAATATTTTAGGGCTATTTTGACATATTAACATTGTATTTATGCTTTTATAATAATATAGTCTTTTCTAAATGGATTTGGACAATATAATACATTCTCAAATTAAATTAGTAATAGGACATTACAAGACGTTTTCAAATTAAGTTAGTAATAATAATTTTTAAGAAGTATATCCTAAAAGTAAAAGGATTACATGAGTAAAGATATTTACTTGTTCAATTTTATATGTATTAGACAGCCGAAAAGTAATTATAATAATAGGAACCCTAAAGGTAATCATGTAGGATTTTTAACGTGTAGTATTATGTCCTAAAACTAATAGGATTATAAAATTAATATCTAGAATTCTGGTTATGTCATTTTATTATAAGTTATTATGCTTAATATTCAAAGGTTATTTTTGTAAACAGACATTGTATTCATGCTTTCATATATATATATATATATATATATAATTTTTTTTTTTTTTGAAATTCTCTGATGAAAATTATGTCTGTCACTGCGTTAGGTTATTAATTCACTTCGTTCTGTCAGATACTCCAATATCAGTGACATTTTTCACTTTTCTTCTCTCTACTTACGAAATCTGAATTATGTACTTATTTTTTTGATACAAATAATAAAATTAACATTTTACAATGAAAAAGCACTGTGCTTCAAAAAAGCTTTCCTGCCTCGGTCGTTGCCACAAAACATATAAGATCTTATCTTCTATATTTCGTCCCTACAAACTTAAATGATGAAACTACATAAAGCTGAATTATCTCAAGGTTTTTTTTTCAAACTTAAAGTCCATTATAATACTAGTAATATTTTTCAATTCCATTGTAAATTAGTTAAGTCTAAGGAAGATTGTGTCAGCTTTGACTTGATATTATATTGTAAACACAATCATGAAGCATGAAAAAAATACTACTAAATAAATATTTCCTTTTCTAATTGGTTAAAATATGTTACAAGAAACGAGTTTCCTTTATTTTGTGAAGCACGTGAGACTTTTTCCTCTTGATATTATTATGTTATAAAAAAAACAAAGATTAATATATTTTCCTCCTACTTTTTATGAAGATAGTGGTGTCTGCTGCTTTATTCTTTATTTTAAACCAAAAAAAGAAAGAAAAATAGCAAATTACCTGCTAGCAAAGGAAAGTAGCAACAAGTGGCTTTATCTCATTCAATCCCCCTTACAATGGAGCCATATACTATTCCATGGAACTGGTAGCCCCAAAATATAATGCCATATCTCTTTCACTGAATCATACTCCTATCTCAAAATTACACACAAAAACTCACCCACTTGATTTGTTTGTGGTACACTTAACCCATATCCCTGCACCACTTCCTTTCTCCTTTCCCAAGTTCTCTCACATTTTTCTGTCATTTTGGCAGCTTTCTATTTTGTAATGTTTAGTAGTATATTTGGACCACTTCTTTTCACTTACCAACTGTGTAGTACTTTTTCTTGCTATAGCTCCTTTTGCTTCC
The DNA here is from genome assembly GCA_005239505.1 of Nicotiana paniculata. Classification (NCBI taxonomy): domain Eukaryota; kingdom Viridiplantae; phylum Streptophyta; class Magnoliopsida; order Solanales; family Solanaceae; genus Nicotiana; species Nicotiana paniculata. The sequence goes on from MDKI01248348.1 coordinate 7,712, forward strand.
ACTAAGGAGGCAAATATTTAACTTGTCTACTTGCTTCTTGATTGATAACAGTTATTATGGGTTTTCCTCCTATTTCTGCTCCTTTCACTTGTCCTTTTTATAGTGTTTAATGACTTCCCTTTTACTGGGTTTTCAACAATATTTCAGAATTTAGTTTTCCAGCACTTCTTTAACTTAGCTTGTCAAGTCTATTCTTGGTTATGGAGCTGAAAATTCAAAGTGGTTCCTGTGTGGAAGAGTAAAGCAGCATCTTGGGTTTGTTGGGAATTTATTGTAGAAATATTTGAATTCTTGGAAAAATGGAGTCTTGGAGCTATCTCTCTGGGGGAAAGGGTTTCATATCAGAGGAATCAGTTTCTATAAATGATGGAATGGGGCGAGCTAAAAATGGATTAATGGGTTGGGAATTGAAGGACCCTACCAGCTATGTGATGTGCTCAAGTCAACAAGGTAGTACTAATAATCAAGGATTTCCTGAATTGGGTTCTCAAAATTTGATGAGAAAAACTATGTTCAGTGACCAAAATTTTTTTGGTTCAGTGGCAGCTAGTCCTAGTACATATTCTGGGGAACATAAATCTAAGTCTAGTTCCAAGTTATCAAGCTCAGTTGTGGAATCAAACTCTAGAGATTCATCACTGATTGATTTGAAGCTTGGAAGATTTCCAGATCACATAGATGCAAACGTTTTCAAATCTTCCAAGATTATGCCTAACGTCTCTTCTGCTGAGTCCATTGTTCCAGCCAAGAGAATGAGAGCAGGAGGTGTGAGTTCCCATCCATTTTGTCAGGTTCAAGGTTGTGGGAAGGATCTCAGCTCTTGTAAGGACTATCACAAGAGGCATAAAGTTTGTGAGGTTCATTCAAAGACTGCTAAAGTCATCGTAAACGGCATTGAGCAAAGGTTTTGTCAGCAATGTAGCAGGTTAATACCCCTAAGTCTTAAACTAGTCCATTTTAATCCTTTTTATCCCAAGCTACTTGTATGTCAAATTTGTGAACTGTGTATAATCTCTTTTAGAGCATACTTGTTCAATCTCTGTGAATAGTTTGATTGATAATAGCATCTTTATTTGCAAGTCTTGTAAGAATCAGCTGTTGTCTTTCTTCTTTTTGTTACAGAAAGATATGTTCTCTTCTTTGCAGCTTATGTAAATCATTCTTGCTGCTTTTCGTGTAGGTTCCATCTGCTAGCTGAATTTGATGATGGCAAACGGAGCTGCAGGAAACGTCTTGCAGGTCATAATGAGCGCCGAAGGAAACCCCATACTGGTATGCACTCGGGCTGTTTTAGTCATTTGCTGTAAAAGTAGTCCTTAGTTTTGCATATTATTGTTTCCCTCTCTTATATGAAACTCACTAAGATGCATGACTACCAGTTTCTAGACTATTTCCTGTAATCCATTTTTTAATTAGTACATTTTATTGCCAAAGTCAGCGTGCGGAAATTTGTCCACGATTGAAGACTTGATCTCTTATCTATATTGCAGAGAGTTAAAAATACTAAACGAGGTATCACAATGATTTTCATCCTTCTCGTTACACCAAAAAGCCAAGGATTATAAACATCTAGAATTTGTACAACTGCTCTCATCTTAAGTTCCTTTTCATCCCCACATTCCATACTGTGCACATTGGAGTAGTGCGGTAGTACCCCTGGAACTTTGAGCTGCTTTTTCATCCTCTGCTTCTCCAGCTGTTGGTAACCTCCTTTAGTTTGCTTGGCATTACCACTTCACTCCCAAAAGATTGATAAACATACAACAGACAGCCAGGATACAGAGCAATGCAAAAACATGAGGCTCCCACTGCTTTTCACATTTGTAGTATCCGCTGCAAGTGATGATCCCCCTTCTATGTAGTTTTCTTGAGTAAGACTTGCTCTATGCAAAGCAATCCAAGTGAAACACACCATCTTTGTTTTTGTAGGATTCTCAAGGCCACTGATTCTTTCTGCCATTTCTAAATAAAACACTCTGCCAAGTCTTAACAGAAACAGCCATCCTTTTATGCTTTCCAAACCAAAGTATCTGCTTCACTAGGTGAGCTAAAATTTCTAGTTACCAATCATATTCCTGAATTGAGACCCGCAGCTTGAGATTGAGGCACATTTGTTATTGTTACAGTAGTTGTATTGCACATCAATTAGTATAAATTTGTTTAATCCAAATGTTGTTGTGTATCATGGATTTTATATAAAATATAGTTTTAAGACGGTTTAGAGAATGATAATGTCAACCTCAAACTCTATATGGATGTATTTAGCACTTGTTGTTTTTAGAGGAAACAATGCGATGTTTACCTGACATCTAACAACTTGAAGAAACTTTCTTTCAACAAATAATATTTGAAATTTGTGATAGTGGCTGCATTTGAATTCTTGTTCTAAACTTCAGAATTTGTGTTTATTCACGTGCTATAAATAATACTTATGAATCAATCAACTAAGCCTCAATTTCAAATTAGTTGGGGTTGTCTATATAACAACAACAACAACAACAACAACAACTAATAACCCAGTGTAATCCCCCAAGTGAAGTCGGGGGAGGATAGTCTGTATGCAAACCTTACCCCCACATTGAAAAATGTAGAGAGGCTGTTTCCAGTAGACCCTTGGCTTAGGAAAGGTAAAAGGAAGGGCAACAACAACCACATCAATCAGAAAACCGAAGCAAAAATACAAAACAAACACTAGGTTCTGCAATAAGAAATCCGAAACGAAAGCAACAAGTAATAACAGAAGTCAAGGATTAAGAAAATACACAAATGACACTAATTCAAGTACTAAAGCTAATGTTACAGACAAGGACAACGCTCGGCTACCTAACCCTTTATCCTTATTCTCAACCTCCATACCCTCCTATTCATGGTCATACCCTTAGTAAGCTGGAGCAACTCCATATCTTGCCTAATCACCTCTCTCCAATACTTCTTCTGCTTGCCTCTACCTCTCTTTAGGCCCTCCATAGCCAACCTCTCACACCTCCTCACCGGTGCATCTGTGTCTCTCCTCTTCACATGCCCGAACCATCTAAGTCTCGTCTTCCGCAGTTGTCCTCCACAGGGCCACTCCTACCTTGTCCCGAATAATTTCATTTCTAATTCTGTCTAACTTGGTATGCCCGCACATTCATCTCTACATACTCATTTCAGCCACCTTCATCTTTTGGATATGGGAATCTTCTATTACATGCTGCTCTATATGGATCATTTCATTTCATTCTAATCTTATAATTTTTTCTAAAAGATAAATTAGAGGTTCTCCAAAAGTAAGTTTCTCTGGATCATGAACTTATTGTTAGACTGAGATTTAAGTCTGTAGCCAGATTAACAAACGTGGGACCTAATGTAAGTGTAACAACAACTAAGCCTTAATCTCAACTAGTATGCGATTCCTATATGGATCTTTTGACTTCGTTGTGTATTTAGTTAAGTTCATATTTATTTCAAATTGTAGGTCAATTGACAGATCTTCCTCCATGTGATTTTTGGTCTGTATCATCCTCATTAACACACTCCATCATTGTAGTGTAAACACCTACGAATGGATGCATAAGGAGATCTACTTAGGACATAAGGAAACCATCTTAAGCGACATTCTCTCAGTTTATCTTCTATGTGCTTGCACCTTTGTTGTATGTGATCATTTTTAATCTTGTGCAATATTGTATCACTGCTCATCTATCTCAATACTTGTATTTTTACAAAATTCATCTTGTAGATATATTGGGCCCACTCCCAAATTACATTGCTAATACACAATATTCGTACAACAATGATAGTCTCATGACTATTCTACTGAACTTGCGTTTCATTTTTAGGTATCTTCTTATTGCGTAATAATCCTGCACTCTCCGTTTCATTTATCTTATTTTAATTCCATGTGTCACATCATCTATTGCGGTTCTCCTGAAAGACCAACTTGTTGAATTTTCAACAATTTGGTACCACAAATCTTTGAACATGAGTTAAAATTGCAGTGCATATTAAACTAATTTAATAGTAACATATCCCTTACTTTTTACCTTATCAATTCATTTTATTTAACTAACTCATTGCACAAGTTTATAATGTGAAGTTTGTATCTTATGTCCTTCATATCTTTCTCATTTGGCATGTTGTATTGCAGGGAATTTTATATCTATGAAGTTTTATGTTTCTTCCAAGCGAGTTCTGGACAACCAGGATTCAGTGTTTTCGTATTTTGTGAAATGGTTCGAGTAAATTTAAAATTCATCTGTATTGTTCCATTAACACACTCCAGGTTTTTTGCAGGTACCAGATTTCGAGGAACTTCTTTTGCGACATCATCCTTTGCTTGCCAAGACATACTTGGTGGCCGCTTTCTGCATCAGCCAAAATTTGAGATGAATGACTGGTATAAGAATGTAAAAGTTGAAGATGGTGTTGAATGTAGCCCTCAACTTGCCATGCCCTTTTCAAATGGTCAGTTGCAACCAAAATCTGTTTTCACGTCATATCATGCCAAGAAACAGTGTCAACCTCTCCATGATGATGGACAACCTGCTGTAACAACGAGCAGAATTAACGAGAGTACCATCTCATCTCTGCATGATATGCGAGGATCAGATTTTGTTTCCCCTTCTTTGTTCCACACCACCTCAACTGGATCTGAAGTCTTGCATGTTTTGGACACATCTTCTACTATTCATGGGCTATCAGGGATATCAAACTCCAGCAATGCTCTCTCTCTTCTGTCATCTCAATCACGAGGCTCGTCAAATCATTCCTCTGTTTTTCGTGCCGCTCATCCCCTGATTTCCCAAAGCAATAATTCACGTTACAGTGTGACTCAAGCATCTAAAGAAGTGCTGGGACTTGGTCCTCAGGATTCAGCAGGTAGAATGTCCAACACATTCAATTCATCTGGGGTCAATTCTGCAGAAGGTGGACTGGACCATATACTATTTCCTAGCAACACTTGTGGCGTCAATGGGATCATTCAAGGACCAAGTTTTGTGAACCACAAGGATCAACTTTCTTGTGAAGATGGACCCACTATCGATTTGCTCCAGTTGTCATCGCAGCTTCAGCGTGTGGAGCATCAAAGGCTTTCCATGCAAGTGAAGCAGGGCAGCAACACTTTTCCCGGCCTCAGAATCACTTGAGCAGGTAGAAAAATGTGATGTATCACTATCAGAGTTTTGCTTAACTATATCTCATGTTTTTGATGGTTATTGAAATACCTTTTCTCTTTTAGCTTCAATAACTGTATGCCTTGCTGTTGTTTTGGCATAAGTCTTTGCCAACTGGATGAAATATCACTTTCTTGTCGAGCTACATTCTTAGATTTTCACCTACAATTATTTTTCATATTTCTTATCATATGCACCTCTATGTTACCTGCTAGGACTGTGAAGGCGTCAGATTAATTTTTATTGTCAACTTCCAATAATGGCTGATCCTATCTTAGTATTGGACGTCCCATATAGATGCTTATCTTGTATGCAAAAGCAGGAGGTCTGTAGATTCTGTTTCACTGCAGCTTGGATCTAATACTTATTGTGCATTTTTCTTGTTTTACTCATTTCGTTTTTCCGCCCGCCTTTTCTTTTCTGAGGTCCAGTAAGGCGTATAATTCTTCTAGTGCCTCTGGCAGATTGTTAGTGATCTGTCTAATAAAGTTGCTGGCATGACTAGTCCAGGCAAATGACTATTGTATTGAGTAATATTGCCCTAAATTGAACTTGCTGTCTCCAGATTCAAATATCTGGATTGACGTCAAAATTGTTGGCTGCTGAACAGCTAAAGTGTGCAGCAACTCAGGCAAGAAGCAGCCAGCTTTTCCAGCTAACAGGTCTTGGGAATCATGGATGTTCATTTCTTCCTTGTTGTTCATCTCTTTCTCATTTTGATACGTTCCTCTCGACACTGTCTCATTCAATAATGATGTGTTTCTTTCTTTTGGATAATTGACAAATATAATCATGATTCGTAGTCAAGTTGGTTTTGTGTAGGGAATTATTCACCCTTTTTGTAGTTTTATGTGCTTCATTCCTTTGGTATGGACTAGTGGTTGATGAATTGCATGTGCTCATTGTAAAGAATTGCATGACTTGTGTGTTAATGTTGCCTTGGAAACTTTTCTTTTTCGATTCGTCAAAAAGAGTATATGCACAAAATCATGGTGTGAATTTTGGTTGACCGCACAAGAAAATTATGCCCCTAGCTATCTCCCAACTTTCTTTTTTCTTATGTCAAATGAAGCAAGGGAAGGAGAAATTTTAATGCTGAGGAGCGCCATTCGGTCTAACTAGTTTTAGAGTACATGCAGTATCAATTAAAATTTGTGTACAAAAAGAACGATTTATATGAAATAGTAAGGTATATTAAAGATGCGACGCTCATAAATTCTAAAGTAATTCCTTACCAACTACTATTTTCATAACTTGATACGTGTAACGTGATTTTATCAATTAATTATTTTTAACTCATTTATCCTTTAATAACTAATCAATTTCCTTAAAAAATAATTTACTGATTAAGACCGAAGAAAAAAGTAATACCGACTTAAATTACAGTGAAAATTTCCGAGAATTTTAAACACCATGAGAAAAGCAGAAAAGACAACAGAAATTGTTTTTGAACAAAGAAAAACATCAAATGTTACATTTAAAAAAAAAGAAGCAAAATACATATCTTACCAAAACTCAAAATACATGTCATGATTCCCTGCCAGGCTGGGAATTACTCTTATAATTTCCTAGCTCTTGGGCTCTAGCTCTAAATTTTCAAAACCTTCTTCAAAATCTTTTGTTCCTTCGTTAAAAAGACTCTCATAATATATATTTGACGAATACCTGGCGTGGAAGCAGACATCAAGTAACATATATATATATATATATATATATGCATAAAGTTAGAAACAAGAACAAAATTTATAAACCGTATTTGTATGAAAGCATGAGGCAGAAGAGCATCAAAGTGAAAATAAGTACTGCAAAGAGATGAAGCTAATCGCAATTTATAATATAAATTTAACAGGATGTGATAAGGCCATAACATGCCATAATGCTTAAACACGAAGTGGTTGTCAAAACTCCTTAAACTTGGTCTACAAGTAGATTGGCTTCTAAATCATAGCATAATCAACCATAAAATAATTCATCTCCAATAAAGTGGCGTTCTGTAATTTAACAACAAACATGAAATAAGATATCTATTTCTAGCTAAACAATATCCCAAAAAAATTATAAAATCAGTGCAATTACATAAAATTTAATTCAGACATCAACTCAAAAATAAAATTGCACCTCTACTCCAGACTAAAAATAATGCAACATTAATAATTAACGAATTTGACTAACTCGAGAATCCGATTCTCTTCTGCAAAGTAAAAGTCAATGCATCATAAATTCTTAACATATTTTAATTACGTAAAAATACGATTCCAACAATTGAAATAAGAAGCTATATAGTGGAAAAAAACTATAAGTGTACTTCTCGGTGATAAGGCTAAAGAAAGAAAAGGGTATAAAGAAAGAAGGGCAAGAAAAAAATAAATTTATCTGGTATATCATCTATCTGGGTTGTTATTGTTGTTGTTGTTGTTGTTGTATACCATATAAAAAGTACTTCTATATATAAGGCAAACGAATTCTAGACCGATTTGGTTACTATATTAAAATTTGTAACAATATAAAAATCCTTAGTTGAATTAAATTTCTAAATATTAGGAGTTTTTACATTGTTCAGGTTATAAGAAAAAACTTAATAGGCATAGTTTAATTATTAATGTCAAAGTTCTAAGTGTTTAAAAAAATAATGAAATAATTAGTTTGTGCGATGTGAACTCTACTTTCAAAAGGTAAAGAAAACAAATGATATTTCGTTAAGATCTTTGTTGAAAATAACTGAACGTTGGAATAAATCTTTCTAAAGTTTGTAATTTGAACATGTTCATTCCTAATCATATATATGTAGTATTAAACGATAACTTTGACCTCTCTTTCCTTCTTCTTTTTTCGGCTTCAAGCGTTCTTTCCTTAATGTAAAGGATAAATGAAAAGAAAATCACACAGAGATCTTTTTTTAATCTCCAAACAAACTAATTAAAAAATTAAATTAGATTCCAATTATTTTGGCAGCAATCTATGGATACTAAATAAACCAACATATATATATGCAAGAAAATGATAACCAGAAACTTTCTACATTAATAATCGAGCGAATGCCAAGTAGCTTTCATTTATCACACAAGAAAAATAGTAAATAAATAATTAATTATGAACAGTAAGATGTTACTGACATGCAAAAAGAATAAAAGGTTTGTCCTCCCTCCAAAATAATTCAACAAATCAATCACAACATAGACAACATGAGTCGAAGGTACAATAAGAGAAAGGCACAACAAAATAAGGAATATAACAAAAGAAATAGAGTTAATTTCATTCATACTCACCATACGGATTGGCAATACAGTTCAGCTAAAATTTTCGGCTCAAATTTATTCCAAAAAGACCTGTGAATGAAAACTCATAACATAGAGAATTTAGAGGAAGAGAAATAATAGAAGAATAGATATGCATATATATAAAATAAAAGAAAAAGGCTAGGACCGAAAATACATAGATACCCATATCACTCAAAATTAATGCTACTTAAATACGACCGCATACAATGGTATTAGTAATAGAGATTTATTATTGTATGATTTTTTTACACATCAGGAAAAATATTAAAACCATAGGCCTCTTGAAATACTAATAAAAATTCGTGCTTGAGGCAACATTGATAAAGCGGCTAACTCATACAATTAAAGCAAGAAGGAATGCTGACATAATTCATCCTCCATTGAGACAGATACATAAAAATAAATCTTTGAAAGAGAATTCATGTGATGGAGAAAATTAACGTATCAAAAACTGAAGATTTTTCATACAATTATGATGAAGATTATGAAGAAATCAGTCAAGAAGCTTAGGAAGAAGAAGAAGAACAGAGATTAATCAGAGAGAGAGAAAGATAGATGACGGAGAGATAGAAAGAGATAGTAACTTCTTGATTTTCATTATCTCAAAAAGTGTATATTACATATGTTAATTCAAGTATTTATATAATTGAACTAATTATGTAGTTATAGTTAATTAACTAACTAACTAACTTCCTAACAACTATTAGATGGTTATTTAACAACTTCTAGCTAAAAGACTAATCTGCCCTCACATACTATTATTTAACACTCCCTCTCAAATTAGGTGGTGGAAAAATATTGATCACACCTAGTTTGGATTTCAGATACTCATGCTGAATTTTGGTTGGACCTTTTGTAAAGATATCTGCTGGTTGATCTGTTGTTGCAATGTACTTTGTGTTGATAAGACTTTGTTGAATTCTTTCTCTCACAAAATGACAATCAATTTCAATATGCTTAGTTCTCTCATGATAAACTGAATTTGCAGCTATTTGTATTGCTGCTTTACTGTCACTATAGATGTCGATAGGCAACTGAATCTTTGTATCAACTTCAGTCAGTAAACCATATAACCAAATGAGTTCAGCTACTGTTATGGCTAAGCTTCTGTATTCTGCTTCTGCAGAACTTCTAGATACAGTAGTCTGCTTCTTAGACTTCCATGAAACCAATGAGTCACCAACCTTGGCTAAATAACCTGTAACTGATTTTCTGGTTAGAGGACATGCCGCCCAATCTGCATCACAATAAGCTGTGATTGTGTTACTTTGAGAGCTTGATAATAGGATCCCTTGACCTGGCTGATTTTTCACATATCTTATTATTCTCAATGCAGCTTCCATGTGTGATTTTTCGGTTGTTGAAGAAATTGGTTGAGAGTTTGAACTCCAAATGCGATATCTGGCCTTGTCACTGTCAAATATAACAGTTTTCCTATTAATCTTTGATAGGATGTTTGATCAGTTGTACCGTCTTCATTCCTTGAATATTCTGTCTTGCCAATATGATCATCATACTGTTTAGAAGTTAATTTGATATTAACATCTATTGGAGTTATTGCTGGTTTGACAGCAGCTAATCCAGCTTCTGAAATCAACTCTAAGGCATACTTTCTTTGATGCATAGTAATTCCTTGACTGGACCTGGCAAACTCAATTCCTAAGAAATATTTGAGCTCCCCCAGATCTTTCATTTTAAAAGCATTTTGCAGTAGAGTCTTTGTTTCTTCAATTGGGTGCAGACTATCACCTGTAATTAACATATCATCTACATAAACTAGAATTAGAGTAATACCTTTAGTTGTCTTTATGATGAATAGAGAGTGATCATACTGTCTTTGTTTGAATTTGAAGCTCAACAATGCTTCACACAGTTTTGCATTCCATTGTCTAGGTGCATGTTTACGTCCATATAAGGATTTAACAAGTTTACACACAGTTTTCTCCCCTTGGCTTTTAAATCTATGTGGTAGGTCCATATAAATTTCATCAAATAGATCCCCTTGTAAGAAAGCATTGTATACACCTATTTGATGTATATGCCATTTCCTTGAAGCTGCGAGTGCAAGAATACTCCTTACTGTTACCATTTTCACTACAGGTGAAAAGGTTTCTTGATAGTCATTCCTTCCTTTTGGCTATACCCTTTCGCAACTAATCTAGATTTGAATCTTTCAACTTCTCCTGTAGCTTTATATTTAATTTTGTAAATCCATTTTCATCCTATAGGTTTCTTACCCTCTGGAAAAGTCACAATTTCCTAGGTATGATTGTTTTCAAGAGCCTTTATCTCTTCATCCACAGCTTGAATCCATCTAGGATCTAGAATAGCTTCAGAGTAGTTAGTTGGTTCAGAAATTGTTGAAGTTGTAGCTAGATATGACTGATATTTAGATGAAAGATGATCATAAATGATATATTTATTTAAAGCATAAGGAACATTCTGGTGAATATTAAGAGATACAAAATCCTTCAACCATACTGGAGGGTGTTTGTCTCTGCAGGATCTTCTTCTGTTCTCAACTAAAGGCTGATTCTGTGACTGATTCTGAACTTCAGTAACATATGGTGTTTGTGAACTATTAGTCTGTGTAGCATCTGAATATAACCCCTCATCTGTTTGATCTTGAACTACATCTGTGCAATTTTCTTCAATGTTGTGTTGCATATCATTCCCACTGTAGTCTGTAAACATATTTGTATTGTAATCTTCTGTATTCTGTGTATATTAGTTCCACTAGGTTCTGAGATGTCACCATCATTTGTAGTTGTATTTGTATTTCTGTTTTGAGATAGAATTGGATGATCATACATCATTCTCAATTCTAGAGTTGTATCCCCAAATACCTGTGAAGGACTATTATCCTTTTTTGTGAAAGAAAACACATCTTCTCTAAATATGACATCTCTGCTTGTGAAGAACAACTTGTTAGTTGGATCATATAAAATATACCCTTTTGAACTTCAGAATACCCCATGTGAATACACATCTTAGCTCTAGGCATTAACTTGTCATGTTCTTGTACTGTTTTTGCAAAACAAAGGCATCCTATTATTCTAAGATGCATAAGAGATGGCTTTCTTTTATGTAGTCTTTCAAATGGAGATATGTTGCCAATAATAGCACTAGGCATTCTGTTTATAAGATATACAACAACTAGAATACAGTAACCCTAGAATTTAATAGGTATTTGAGCTTGAAATCTAATATCTCTTGTAACCTCCTCAGCTACACCATTTTGCTGAGGACTATACACACAAGTTCTTTGATGTATGGTTCCTAATTCTTTAAACATTTGTTCACACACAGAATTCACAAACTCTGCCCCAATGTTTGTTCTTATGACCTTTACTGTTACATCATACTGAGTTTTGACATATCTGAAGAAATACTGAATTGAAACACAAGCATCAGATTTTTGTTTTAGCAAAAATATCCAAGTCATTCTAGAAAAATCATCTACAATAGTCAAAAAGTACTTATTTCCATCCATATTAGTCACTCTATAAGTCTCCCACAAGTCTCCCACAAGTCTACATGTATAAGATCAAAACACTTGCTACTTTGTATATTGCTTGTTGGAAATGGTAACCTAGTATGTTTTGCACAAGGACATACAATGCACTTATTTATTCTATTTCTGATAGTATCAGTATCTATATCTATGTGTAGTATTTTCTTAAGAGTCTGGGTGGACACATGACCACATCTTATGTGCCAAAGCTCTATATCTGATTGTTCACTCTTATTTGTGTCATTTTCCTTTGCAGTAAAAGCCACAATTCTGTTCCTTTCAGCTGTATTAGTATACAGAAGATATAATCCTCCATCCTCTTTACCAATCCCCTTCACCTTCCCAGTGAAGAGTTCCTGAAACACACAAAAATCAGGGAAAAATGTTGCTGAGCATTGCAACTCTTTGGTTAGCTTAGAAACTGATAACAAGTTATACTTGAATTGAGGGACATAAAACACATTATTTATAATACTGTTTTCTAATATAGAGCTTGTTGTATGAGTGACACTTGTAATATCTCTATTAGGAAGTAAAACTTTCTTTGGATTGTTAGATTCATTCACTGTCTTTTCATCTAACAATTTTTTGTCAGCTACCATATGATTGGTTGCCCCTGTGTCTCTAATCCATTGACTAAGGCAATCGGAAACTAATAAGGTTGTACCCATACCTGCCACATTAGCTGCAGTAGTTGAACTTGATACATTAGTGTTATTCAACATTTTCAGAATATGTTCATACTGAGACTTTGTAAGAGCATATTTTTCAAGACCTGACTTCTCCACACTTAGATTAGATCCTGGAACTTGAGTATTGTCCCCTATTTTTGTATGATCTTGTACATTTGTATTTTGCCCGTAATTGAATACAGATTGCTGATCATTAGGCTGACTTGTTTCTGTCAGTAAATTCACATTATATGCTGCATTTGAGCCAGCATTCATTCTTCTCTTGTTCTTGAAATCTGCAGGATATCCCACAATCTTATAACAGTTCTCTTTACTATGTCCTTTCATTTTACAGTAGTCACAATAGACATTATAGTTTCTTCTAATTCTCTGATTCTGATTCTGATTTGCACTAGTTTTTGACTGCATAGCAACTTCATAATTTCTTCCTTGGCTTGTAGGATTAGACCCCGAGATTCCTGAAGTTTCAGCAACAAACTTTTTTCCCTTGTCACTCACAATCAGTGCATAGGCTTGATTTACTGTAGGAACAGAACTCCTCATCAAAATTTGACTCCTAGCTTGTGAGTATGAGTCGTTCAGCCCCATTAAGAATTGATATAGCTTTAATTTCTACAAGTAAGCTACAAACTCTCTTGATTTTGGGCAGTCACAACCAGGTGTTGGCACTAATGCCTCAAACTCTTCTCATAGATCTTTTTCCTTTTTAAATATTCCGGAAATTAAGTCTTTTTCTATAAGAAAACAATTATTTACTATCTATTTATAATTTTATCCAATGTAAAATGTATTTAGAAGGATACAAAGACGAACGGCATTTCGATAGGGGTTTCGTACTTTTAATATAGTACTAGTTTTAGTGTACGCGTTGATCGGGTCCAAGCCCACACTAATATTGAGTAGCGAGGAGGTCGATGCAATAATAACCAAACTAAGGTCGGGATCGAATCCACATGGAGTTAATAATTGGAATTAGGTTTATATCTAAGTGAGATGCAAGTTTTGGATCTAATTGTACTTCCATAGATTTTGGTTGGTATTATACTTCTATTTTTACTCTAATGATTGCAATTAATAAAGCTAAGGACAATATTTTTGGTTTGGATTTTTTCAAGTGCTTAAAGGGACTAGGGTCTTTACTTCTACCTAGGTGGTTATCTAACGGGTTGTAAATTCTAGGGAAAGCTTGATTAGTTGGGGTTGTAATATAGCTATCACACTCGGGTACTCATTCTATACCTCTCGGTAGTTTGAGTGATTTTGCCCAATTTGAATTTCTCAAGTCCAAATGGGTATTCATACAAATCAAGTGATATTAGCTCAATTCGGGTATTACTATCTCTAGGTTTAACCCATTAATTGGGGCTATCAATTTCTTGGGTTCACCCCAATTCTTTGTTAGCCTAGTTTTCCTAGTCTAGTCCCACTTTCTCAAGTAGAGACTAACTCATTTAGGCATGAATCAATGTTTTCAACCATTAATTCTTGAGTTCTAGCAAGAACTAGGCCAAATATCACTAACCCAATCACTAACAAGCCCTAAATCAAACACCCATTAAATACGCACACTAGGGTTGGGTGACAACCCTATCTATGGGTTTAGCCATTCATGAAAATTGAAGAAACTAAAGAAGAATTGAAGATAGAATCTATAATATTTGATTATGGGATGAAAAATCTATTATTTAAAGACAAATCTAGTACAAAGTTACCAAAAGAAATAAAGAAAAATGAAACAGGTGCTCCTCTCAAACATAACTTCCCCTAAAATAATAAAATGTTCTATTTATACTAAGCTGAAAATATCTGACAAAAATGCCCATGCGGAGGTTGTGCGGCCGCATAATTCTAGTGCAGACCGCGTTCCTCAACTTGGATTTCTGGCTTTGACTGGACTTTTGCGGACTGCACAATTCTGAGTGCGGCCGCGCTCATGATTATGCGTCCACATAAAAGTGATGCAGCGTCACTTCCTTGACCTTGGCTTGAAACAACTCTCTGAATCTTCATTCCTACGGACCACACAATTGTGTGTGCGACTGCACCTGACATCCTGCAGCTGCACAAATTTTGGTGCGGTCTGTACTCTTTCATTTTGCCCAAGTTGCCAACTCTCCGATTCTCATTCATCACGGACCGCATAATATTGAATGCGGCCGCATAATGACTTTCGCGGCCATACAATATTTGTGCGGTCCGCACTTCTTGATGTTCCAAATGCCAAGCCTCTGAACCTTCTTTTGCGGCCGGACTAGAATTGTGCAGTCCGCACAGTAGGCCTCTTTGTCCTATTTTGGTTTTTGTTCAACTTTTGACTCCTTTATGAGTTGATTTTGATTCCCTTGTCTCATATTGAACAATTCCTGCAAGCAAGCACATTCATTAGCATCCGGAAATACCTTTAAGCATTTATGACCTAAAACACAAGTAAAAGAGAGTAAATAAGAGGTCAAAATCCCTTCTTATCAACTGCCCCAAGCTTAAGTTTTTGCTTGTCCTCAAGAAAATAAGGTAATTCCCACCTCCACTAGAAAAAAGGATATTTCATCTGGCCTAAGGTAAATCAATCATGCATCAATTGGGATTAAAAATTACCCTCAACACAAATGAATTATCAACAACACGATGTTTTGACTTTTAATTACCATAGTTCTAATATGACACTATAGCATCAAGAGTTGACTTTATTCATCAAGGAAGCTCGCTCTACCACGTAGGTCATTGTGGATCTAAAACTCCTCTTCCTCTACTCTTCATGAGCAAATATCACTTTAGAATGTAACACTCGAAACAAGGATTGTGAAGAAGTTCGCTCATCTCTCTCAAAAGAATGTCACAAGTCCGGCTCTAAGTACCATAAGCTTGCCCCACATGTAAATCACCACTAATGTAAGCTCACTCAACTTTAAATAATATAGGGCTTTTGCGGGAATGTAATGAAGACTTTTAGGATCAAGGTGGGACTCGTTGAAATATGATGGTTTCATCTTTCCTTAAGCACTCCATTTTCTCTTTTCGGCTCATACTTTCTCGACTCTTTGAGTCATTTTCTTCTTCCTTGGGGGAACTAGAGAGACGTAATGTCACTATTTCTTGATCATGACAATCATTTTTCTCATTTTCTATTTATT
Source organism: Nicotiana paniculata (assembly GCA_005239505.1). Taxonomy (NCBI): domain Eukaryota; kingdom Viridiplantae; phylum Streptophyta; class Magnoliopsida; order Solanales; family Solanaceae; genus Nicotiana; species Nicotiana paniculata. The sequence goes on from MDKI01248348.1 coordinate 23,483, forward strand.
CCTTGCCTTTCATCATTATTTTATTTGAATCCTTTCAACTTTCTACCTTATTCACTTTCTTTTTGACATTTTTATTTTTGGCCTTTCTTACTTTTCTTTGACTTCCCTTTTCTTCATTTGTTTTTATTCTTTGTACCTTTTATCAATTTCAAACTCATCATCTCTCCCCCAAGCTTATGCTTTTGCCAATTGTTGTTCATGAATGCTAAGGAAATATAAGGCGCCAAGAGAGGGTCATTACAAAATAGATAAAGGCTTATAATGTGATTATTGAAAGAAAAAGGGCTTCAGCTCAAACGGGTTGACTAAAGATATCACATTGGTAGGCTATGGAAGTTTTCAAGTTTCAAATTGGATCAAGGAGAGCCTACAATAATTTCTCAAGTCGAGCTACACTTAGAATTTCGCCTAGACAAATATTCGGGGCAAATTCTAGACTTAATGGCACGGGAGATTGGACTTGCAATTCAATACCTCACCTCTCAAGCTGCTGGATTGTTAAACAGAACATAGTCGAGGACCACAACAACCCTAGCTAAGATTGAAAATCACAAATGGCTCGATTGAACCACTCGATGATTGTTTAAGTCAACACAAGAGTCTAAAGGTCACTACTAGAGCTATTTCATGCCACAACTTTGGCTCTTCAAACAGGCTAGTAGAGATAGTAGCTTTACCCTTGAACTTAGGGTTGTCAGCTCCCTGGAGGTGGTAACATGAAAAATGCTTCTTTGCCTTCACCTCTACATCAAAGTGCCTCGATTCCACCCCTTGATCTTGGAAGTACTGTGTGAGGAAATTGGGATAGGGATATGACCTCTCCTCCTTCTGGACCGCATTGGAAATGTTGTAAGACATAAGGGCTGCCACATTTATAGGATACCCGGCCATGATGGAAGCCACTAAAACTGCACGGGGAAACTTCCCCAGATGGGAGGTAGTCACTAGTCTCTGAAGATTCAGGAGGTGGCCTAGTAATTGTAGCTTTCTTACTTAGGATCCTTTGAACTGACAGTGGTAGGTTGGGTTTGCCTCTGCCCCGGCCTCGGGAGGGTTGTGCCCTCCCATTGGATGTATCTCCTCTACCACGTGAACGAACCATTGTATACAACATATGAGTAGTGAGAATCTGTTAGAATTGGAGTTCATAATGTATATAGAATCAAGATTGAAAGTGCAATACACAGTTCTCGGAAGAAGGCAGTGCGGACCGCACAAAAGTGAGTGTGGCCGTATACTGCCCAGTGCGGACTGCACAAAAATGAGTGTGGCCGCATAATGCCCAGTGCGGACCGCACAAAAATAGGTGCGGACGCACAGCCCCAGGTTTAGACTATTGAGGTCTCTAAAGTTGACTCTGTGCGGACCGCACAATTTTGAGTACGACCGCACATTGTTTAATTTGGGTCTCTCAAGTTTGAATTGTGCGGACCGCACAAAATTTAGTGCGACCGCACAAATCCACTGTGGACCGCACAAAATTGAGTGCGGCCGCACAGTATCATCAAGCACAAGTTCCCTAAACTTAGGGTTTTGCGGACCGCATTAAATGTGTGCGGCCGCATAATTCCAATTACAACGACACTAAGTTATGATTAAGACAAGGGTTTTCACAAATTAGACATGGTGTTTAGAAATTAAGCATGAATAGCTACTAACCCAGACCCCATTAAGCATTCAAACACTACCCACATGATGCTAAGCAAGATTTAATCATCAATTGACATTTTAGGCATGAATCTAACCCTAAATAAAAAGAAAACTAAAACAAAGAAAAAGAAAAAGAAAGAGAAAAATCTAAGATCATTGAAATCAACATACCAGTAATGAAGATTTAGAAGGAATTCAACACTTGATGAAATGAGATAAGATTGAGAGCAAAGGAAATGTGCACCGTGCTTAGCTTAGCTTCAGATGTAGAAGTGTGTAAAGTGTGAACAGTTTAGGGAGGTCCTATTTATACTTTGACCAGGCTAGCCCACTTATTTACCTGTATGCGGTCCGCACAATTCAAACTTTAGAGACCCATATTAAACAATGTGCAGCCGCACTCAAAATTGTGCGGTCCGCAATGGGTTTGTGCGGCCGCACTCAAAATTGTGCGGTTCGCACAGAGTCAACTTCAGAGACCTCAGTAGTCTGAACCTGGGGATGTGCGGCCGCACTCATTTTTGTGCAGTCCACACTGGGCATTATGCGGCTGCACTCATTTTTGTGTGGTCCACACTGGGCAGTATGCGGCCGCACTCACTTTTGTGCGGTCCGCACTACCTTCTTCTGAGAACTGTGTATTGAAATTTCAATCTTGATTCTATATACATTATGAACTCCAATTCTAACTGATTTCCACTGCTTATATGTTGCAGACAGTGGTTCGTTCACGTGGTAGAGGAGATACATCCAAAGGGAGGGCAGAATCCTCCCGAGGCGGGGGCAGAGGCAAACCCAACCTAACACTGTCAGTTCAAAGGATCTTATGTAAGAAAGCTACAATTATTAGACCACCTCCTGAATCTTCAGACACCAGTGAGTACCTCCCACCCAGGGAAGCTTTTGAGGGTAACTCCGTGAAAGCGCAACCAGAAGCTCAATCACAACAATTCCTAGGGAGACTCCGCTTGGTCAATGAACCAACTTCCTCTTCTAGTTCTTTTGAAGGTTCGGAGAGGGGTAGTCAAGCAGCTGAACCCTCTCCCCCACCTACTCCATCTAGCCCCATTAATTTGGATGATAATGATGATGAGGTCCGGACGATGGGAGGGGGGGTGATACTACTGTTGGGGGTTTGAAAAGATCGAGGAGGTCGGAGGTATGGGAGGACAGATTTGTCAGTGAGAAGGCCTATGCCAAATTCAGAGAATGGTGGTCACAAAGGTCTCTCACTCTTGAGTGACAATTCTTGACAAAAGATTTGAGCAATAACAACCCTAATGTCCTAAAACTATTTGAAGAGCGAAAAGGATGGAAATGGTTCACCTCCCGCATGCAAGATGAAAATGAATACCTGGTCAAAGAGTTCTATGCCAACGTTGCTCACATAAAAAAGGGCACAAATATGACAAAAGTTCGAAATTTAAAAATCCGCTTTGTTGCCCAAGCGTTGAACCAATATGTGGGCTTTGAGGAGGTAGAAGCAATGCAATATTTGGAGAAGCTAGATATGGGTGATGCAGTTCCCCCCTGGCTAGCTGAGATGCTAGCAATTCCAGGGACAACACCTCCATGGCTAACCGCAGGGGTTCAAATAGTCCGAGCCACCCTAAACTTTGAAGCCAAAGGGTGGAAAACATTCGTGTGCAGCCGGCTTAATCCTTGCCTCAATGAAAACATTCCCCCAATTCCCCATGCAGTTTTAGTGGCTTCCATCATGGCTGGGTATCCTATAAATGTGGGAGTCTTGATGTCTTACAACATTTCCAATGTGGTCCAGAAAGAGGAGAGGTCATATCCCTACCCCAATTTCCTCATAGAGTACTTCCAAGATCAAAGGGTGGAATAGAGGCACTTTGATGTAGAGGTGAAGGCAAAGAAGCCTTTTTAATGGTACCACCTCCAGGGAGATGACAACCCTAAGTTCAAGGGTAAAGCTACTACCTTTAGTGGCCAGTCTGAAGAGCCAGTGGTAGTGGTTACTGGTTCAGTTGCCGAGCCCTCCACAACAGCCGGTACTTCCATCGAAACAGTAGTCATGCCTCCTTCATCCTCACCATCTGCTTCAGCTAGACTATCAATGCCACTCTCAGTGCCGACCTCACCTACTTACCCTCAGATTGCGCTGCGAGTCTCTCAAACACTGGCGAGTCTCAACAACTGGATGGGGGTAGCTACCACAAAGCTGACTGCCATATCCAGTGATGTTGTAGCACAGTCTTCAGCCCCAACAGAGCCTCAGGTACCTCCGTCAGTGGAGGAATCATTGAAGAAAATTCTGGACAACCAGAAGGTCATCTAAGAGACTCTAGATACACATGGGAAAGTCAACAAGGATTTGGGGAAACAAGTCAAAGAGATGCGGAAAACTCAGGCATCAAAGGAGTCGGTGGACAAGCTGCGCAAAGAGGTTGAAAAGATTTCTTCTGCCGGAGATCATCCATTGGACCTTATCATGGAGCAGTCAGTCCCAGCAGCACCTGCAGCAGTACCATAGACAGTAGAGGAAGTAGCAGGCCAGTATGAGGAGCCGGCTGCAACTACACACACTGCTGAGGAGTTGATACAGATGCTTAGCAACCCAGTTTTCCATCAGCCAGGAGATAATGAGATACAACTAGAGGAGACAGAGGGTGCTGAGGACCCTATGCAGGATGAGTACACCAAACAAGCTGAGGACCTCATGTAGACTAAGTCCACATATGGAGTTTTCTATACTCTCTACCCCTTTCCCTGTTCTTATTTTTGATTAGCATTGAGGACAATGCTTATTTTCATTTGGGGGATGGTTCATTTTGATTGACATTGACATTTGGTAGGTAATAACCATTACACTATTTTTTCTTTATATTTATTTTCTCTTTGGTATGCATATATTTTTCCCCATTTGATGTATATATTCATTTTCGTTATATAAATATTCGCTTTACTCCATTTTGTATATTCAGTTACCTTTTGTAGTTGACTTCATAACTTCTTTAGTTTGTTTTTCTTTAGTAGCATAACTTCTTATTTACTTTAGTAGCTTCTTTTTAATTTGTTAGCTTATTTTTACATTTTGTGTGAACAATAAGCCTTTGGTTTTCATAATGCCACGGTTCTTTCCAAAGGTGGATATTGTGTAAACTAGGTGGCTCTTCCCAACAATGGATGGCGTGACAACCTTCTTAAGGGATTGAGTCAGTTTTCTTTTGTGTTTTGGTAAATATAGTAGTAATGAACAAAAGTGTATGAAGAAGGTTTCACTTGGTACTAACACATTTACCTCCGGCCTTATGGTTAGAAACAAAGTTGTTGGCATGAAATAGCTCTAGTTGTGACCTTTAGACTCTTTTGTTGACTTAAACAATCATCGAGTGGTTCAATCGAGCCATTTGTGATTTTCAATCTTAGCTAGGGTTGTTGTGGGACCTCGACTCTATTCTCTTTAATAATCCAGCAGCTTGAGAGGTGAGGTATTGAATTTCAAGTCCAAGTTCCTGTGCCATTAAGTCTAGAACTTACCCCGAATGTTTGTCTAGGCAAAATTCTAAGTGTAGCTCGACTTGAGAAATGATTGTAGGCTCTCCTTGATCCAATTTGAAACTTGAAAACTTCCATAGCCTACCAATGTGATATCCCTAATCAACCCCTTTGAGCCGAAGCCCTTTTTCTTTCAATAACCACGTTACAAGCCTTTATCCGTTTTGTAATGACCCTCTCTTGGCACCCAATCTTTCCTTACCATTATTGAACAACAATTGACAAAAGCATAAGTTTGGGGGAGAGACGAGGAGTTGAAAGTGATAAAAGGTACAAAGAAGAAAAATAAACGAAGAAAAGGGAAGGCAAAGAAAAGGAAGAAAGTCCAAAAAGAAAAATGTCAAAAAGAAAGTGAATAAGGTAGAAAGTTGAAAGGATTCAAATAAAACAATGATGAAAGGCATAGAGTAAATAGAAAAGGAGAAAAATGATTTTCATGATCAAGAAAGAGTGATATTACGTCTCTCTAGTTCCCCAAGGAAGAAAAAAATGACTCAAAGAGCCGAGAAAGTATGAGCCGAAAAGAGAAAATGGAGCGCTTAAGGAAAGATGAAACCATCATATTCCAACGAGTCCCACCTTGATCCTAAAAGCCTTCATTACATTCCCACAAAAGCCCTATATGATTTCAAGTTGAGTGAGCTTACTTAGTGGTGATTTACATAAGGGGAAAGCTTATGGTACTTAGAGCCAGACTTGTGACCTTCTTTTGAGAGAGATGAACGAACTTCTTCACAATCCTTGCTTCGAGTGTTACATTCTAAAGTGAGATTTACTCATTGGAGAGTAGAGGAGGAGGAGTTTGAGATCCACAATGACCTACGTGATAGAGCGAGCTCACTTGATGAATAAAGTCAATTCTTGATGCTCTATTGTCACATTAGAACTATGGTACTCAAAAGTTAAAACATTGTGTTGTTTATAATTCATTTGTGTTGAGGGTAATTGTTAGTCCCAATTGATACATGATTGATTCACCTTAGGCCAACTGAAATATTTTTTTTCCTAGTGGAGGTGGTAATTACCTTATTTTCTTGATGACAAACAAAAGCTTAAGTTTGGGGGAGTTGATAAGTAGAGATCTTGACCTCTTATTTACTCTCTTTTACTTGTGTTTTAGGTCATAAATGCTTAAAGGTATTTTCGGATGCTAATGAAATGTGCTTGCTTGCAGGAATTGTTTAATATGAGCCAAGGGAATCAAAATCAACTCATAAAGGAGTCAAAAGTTGAACAAAAACCAAAATAGGACAAAGAGGCCTACTTTGCGGACTACACAATTCTAGTGCGGCCGCAAAAGAAGGTTCAGAGACTTGGCATTTGGCACATCAAGAAGTGCGGACAACACAAATATTATGCGGCCACGAAAGTCATTATGTGGCCGCATTCAATATTATGCGGTCCGCGATGAACGGGAATCAGAGAGTTGGATACTTGGGAAAAATGAAAGAGTGCGGACCGCACCATAATTGTGCGGCCGCAGGATGTCAAGTGCGGTCGCACACAAAATTGTGCGATCCGCAGGAATGATGTTTCAAGCCAAGGTCAAGGAATTGCGGACCACATCATTTTTATGCGGTCACATAATCATGAGCGCAACCGCACTCAGAATTGTGCGGTCCGCAAAAGTCCAGTAAAAGCTAGAACTCCAAGTTGAGGAACGTGGTCCGCACTAGAATTATGTGGCTGCACAACCTCCGCAGGGGCATTTTTGTTAGATATTTTCACCTTAATATAAATATAACATTTTTTCATTTTTAGGGAAAGTTATGTTTGAGAGGAGCACCTGTTTCGTTTTTCTTTACTTCTTTTGGTAACTTTGTACTAGATATGTCTTTAAACACTAGATTTTTATTCCATAATCAAATATTATGGATTCTATCTCCAAGCCCACACTACTATTGAGTATCGAGGAGTTCGATGAAATAATAATCCAACTAAGGTCGGGATCAAATCCACAAGGAGTTAATCATTGGAACTAGGTTTATATCTAAGTGAGATGCAAATTTTGGCTCTAATTGTACTTCCACAGACTTTGGTTGGTATTCTATACTCTAGTGATTGCAATTAATAAGGCAAAGGACAATATTTTTATTTTGGATTTTTTCAAGTGCTTAAAGGGACTAGGGTCGTGACTTTTACCTAGGTGGTTATCTAACGGGTTGTAAATTCTAGGAAAAGCTTGATTAGTTGGGGTTGTAATATAGCTATCACACCCGGGTACTTACTCTATACCTCTCGGTAGTTTAAGTGATTTTGCCCAATTTGGCTTTCTCAAATCTAAATGGGTATTCGTACAAATCAAGTGATATTAGCTCAAGTCGGGTATTACCATCTCTAGGTTTAACCCTTTAATTGGGGCTATTAATTTCTTGAGTTCACCCAAATTCTTTGTTAGCCTAGTTTTCCTAGACTTAGTCCCACTTTCTCAAGTAGAGACTAAGTCATTTAGACATGAATCAATGTTTGCAACCATTAATTCTTGAGTTCTAGCAAGAACTAGGCTAAATATCACTAACCCAATGACTAACAAGCTCTAAATCGAACACTCATTAAATACCCACGCTAAGGTTGGGTCACAGCCCTAGCTATGGGTTTAGCCACTCATGAAAATTGAAGAAATTAAAGAAGAATTGAAGATAGAATCCATAATATTTGATTATTGGATGAAAATCTAGTGTTTAAATACAAATCTATTACAAAGTTACAAAAAAAAGTAAAGAAAAATGAAACAGGTGCTCCCCTCAAACATAACTTCCCCTAAAAATGATAAATGTTCTATTTATACTAAGCTGAAAATATCTGACAAAAAAGCCCCTGCGAAGGTTGTGCGGCCGCATAATTCTAGTGTGGACCGCGTTCCTCAACTTGGAGTTCTGGCTTTGACTGGACTTTTGCGGACCACACAATTCTGAGTGCGGCCGTATAAAAGTGATGCGGTCCGCACTTCCTTTAATGGGCTTGAAACAACTCTCTAAACCTTCATTCATGCGGATCGCACAATTGTGTGTGCGACCGCACTTGACATCCTGCGGCCGCACAATTTTGGTGTGGTCCGCACTCTTTCATTTGCCCAAGTGACCAACTCTCTGATTCTCGTTCATCGCGGAACGCATAATATTGAATGCGTCTGCATAATGACTTTTGCGGCCGCACAATATTTGTGCGGTCCGCAATTCTTGATGTGCCAAATGCCAAGCCTCTGAATCTTCTTTTGCGGCCGCACTAGAATAATGCGATCCACACAGTAGCCTTTTTGTCCTATTTTGGTTTTTGTTCAACTTTTGACTCCTTTATGAGTTGATTTTGATTCCCTTGGCTCATATTGAATAATTCCTGCAAGCAAACACATTTCATTAGCATCCGAAAATACCTTTAAGCATTTATGACCTAAAACAAAAGTAAAAGAGAGTATATCAATGAGTATATAATTTAAAAATAATAAAATATTATTAAATAATATAATTGAGTTACAAAATAAATATTTAAAGAGTGTACATTCTTGAAAAATAAATAATGTTATTGATATATAGATAGATAAAGAAAAAAATATTGATTTTGAATACGAATTTCATAATCAATTTGATTACGGAAAATATTGTCTATCATTGATTTTATCAAAATTTTAAGTGACACAACTCTAGTTTGTTCAAAGCTAACTATAAACTTAGATCTAACCATTAATAGAATTAATGAGATAATCTTAATTACTTTTTCTCGCCTAATAATTTTACAGAGCTTTTCAAATAAACTTTTATATTAATTGTGAATAATGAACTATTATAGCCATTCAATTTTTGAGCTTTTCACCTATATCTTAATCAAACTTCTAAGAATAGATTATATTTCCGTATTCAAATATGTGGCCTTTGACCAAAATCTTATAGCATATTTTTTCTCTTACTATTAAATATCCACTCAAGTATTTTTTCATATCAAAGTTCCAAAAGATATGTTCCTTTTTCTTCTCCTTTCAAGAAAAAAAACAAATTTTCTTTTGTGTTTTTGGTTATTAACTAATATTATAATAAATTTTAAATTGTTAGCGCTAATGATAGTAACATCTAAAAAATATTTATACATCGTATATATTTACAAAGAAAATGGTACAGATCCTGAGAACCTAAAATATCATTAAATATAGAAGGAGTGTCGACTGATATATCAATTTTAGTAACAATTTGTCCTTACTTATTTTTGTGTATACTTTCTCATTTGAAGTATTCTTGTTCATCATTATATCCAAACTCATTTATCTCATTTGAATTGGCAATGTAATACTTTTAATTGGATTTATCATTCAAAACATGAGATGATATACCTTAACGTTCTCATTCTTTAATTCGAAAAAATATTGTTAAAACAGGCTGCAACTTAGTTCATTTGTATTTAATATTCATGATTGTTATAGCAATATTTTTTTTGTTAATTTAAAGTTATAAATATTAAAAAATAACTAAATGACAAAATTATGTTTAATGTGTATGATATAATAATACATGTTATAGGCATATAAATTTTATTGAAATTAATTCCGTAAAATAATTTGGACTATATTTTAAATTCAAGATATATTGGTCCAAATAAATATTATGGGCTAATATAACTGAATTAATTATATTAATTCAACATATATGGATTAAATAAATAAGTCTTAATCCATTGGGCTAGCTCAGTTAATTGGGCTAAAGGATGAGCCCACTTCATTAGGCCCAATATACCATTTCCTAGAGGCCCAGTTTGGTGCCACATGTCAAATGACGTGGCACGCCAAGTCAAACAGAAAAGCCAATAGGATCAAGCCACATGTCAAAATGACAAGACATGCCAAGTCAAATTAAAGGGCCAATGAAACAGTGACATGTGTGCAAGTGACATGTTCTGACCAATCAAATATGGTCTTGTCACACTTCAATTTGATTGGTCGGAAAGAGTTTGTTCTTATCATAACTCTTCCCTCCCACAACTATAAATAGGGGTCTTCATATTTCAGAAAAGACACCAGAAGTTATAACAAGAAGCAAGAGGGAGCTCGTGGATCAAACGTTGAGGATCGAATATGAAGTCACTTCCAATGCCTCCTTTACCTACGCAAAGTCGTATAGTTCAAGGATCGATATGTTGAAGATGCCTACTGGCTATCAACCTCCAAAATTTCAACAGTTTGATGGCAAAGGCAATCCAAAGCAACATGTGGCGCACTTTGTTGAGACATGCAACAATGCTGGGAATTATGGAGATTACCTCGTCAAGCAGTTTGTCGACTCATTAAAAGGAAATGCTTTTGATGGGTACACGGACCTCGAGGCTGGATCTGTTGATAGCTGGGATCAACTAGAGCAAGAATTCCTCAATCGCTTTTATAGCACGAGAAGTATTGTGAGTATGATAAAACTCACAAATACTCGTCAATGGAAGAGTGAACCAATTATCGACTTTATCAATCGTTGGAGGAATGCAAGCCTCAACTGTAAAGACAGGATTAGTGAAGCTTCTAGCATAGAGATGTGCATCCAAGGTATGCATTGGGTATTACGCTAAATCTTGAAATGTATCAAGCCTAGCACATTTGAAGAACTTGCAACTCATCCCCATGACATGGAATTGAGCATGGCCTCCACTGGAAATGAAAGGTTTCCAATCTATGAACCTCGCAAAGGGAGCGACAAGCAAGAAGTCAAAACAATGGAGCAAGTTTGTACCAAGAACTGAAAATAAAGAAGCTATGAATGTCAACACATCACCTGTGAATTTCACGAAGGTGAGCAAGAAGCAGAGTATGAAATCCACTTCATTTCAAGATAAGCCAAGTGGAAAGTTGACTCTAAAATAAATGCAAGAGAAAGACTACCCATTTCTAGATTCTGATGTGCCAGCTATTTTTGAAGAACTCCTCGAATTAAATATCATTGAGCTTTCGGAGATGAAGCAACCAAATGAAGCTGGGAAAATTGATGACCCAAATTACTGCAAATATCATCAACTTGTGAGCCACCCTCTGGAGAAGTGCTTTGCCTTCAAGGACAAAGTTATGGACTTGGCTCGTGAAAAGAAGATCGTGCTTGAAGATGAGAAAGCAAGCGCAAACCAAGTCTCGATCACATTCGGCTTATTCAGTCCAGACGAATTATGTAGTTTTAAAGAAAGTAAAGATGAAGAATTACTGTAGAACTAAAAAATTGAAGACGGTCAACCTGAGGAGGATGAAGGTTGGACGCTGGTGACTCGTCGTAGGCGCAACAAAAGGATCCTAAGAAAAGGATCAATGAAACAACCCACAAGGAAAATAATGGTGAAAAGGCCTAGGATATGGAATCCAGTTAAGCATCAAAAGAAAGCGAAAGTGGAGGTGCATCACCCTCAAAATCCACGACATCCAGTGACCTTGGAGGAGTTTTTACCAAGTTGGTTCTGCACGAATATTTCCCATGGGGATATTGATGCCTCTTGTTTCTATACTAACGAAGGGAATAAAAAGAGTGATGACCTACCGTTGGCACCATCTTCGGAAAAGATTATCGAGTCCACTCCTCAAGAAGTTAATGCTTGTGAGGAAAAAGTCACGTTCACAAATGACGATCTTCTGCTAGGTGACACTCCTCATAACCGCCCATTGTACCTAGTTGGCTATATGCGTGATGAAAGGGTAAATTGAATTTTTGTTGTTGGAGGATCCTCAGTGAAAATTTTTCCAATTCGCACTGTGAAAGAACTTGGTATTACCATGAACGAACTCTCAGAAAGTTGTGTGATGATCCAAGGATTCAACCAAGAGGGGCAAAGAGCCATAGGCGCGATCAGGATGGGAATCACTATTGAAGATATGCAATCATGTGCATGGCTGCATGTGATCGATGCGAAGACTTCATACAATGTCTTGCTTGGAAGGCGTTGGATACATGAGAATAAAGTAGTTCCATCTACCTACCATCAATGTTTAAAATACTACGAGGGTGAAGTCGAGAAGAAGATAGTTGCTGATGATAAGCCATTCACCGAGGCATGGTCACACTTCGCCGATGCAAAGTTCTACTTGAAGAATCACATTGTGAAGGAGCTAAAAGTTGATGACGGCATAAAAAACAAGGAATGACGAGCCCATAGCTAAAAGAGTTGAGGTGACTATTGGTAATGTCAAAGCTATTACTGAGGAGGTACACGCCAACGCGAATAAATCTCATAGAGGGGATATTGCGTCTTATGGAAATAAAGTAAGTCTCGCGCTCCAATATGTCCCTAAAAGGAATAAAGGCGAGGGCGAATCATCTAATCTCCAATCTAACACGCTAAAGGAGTTAACTCTTCCGGTGAAACGAATTGAGGCAGTAAAGTTGTCCTCGAAGCCGCTTGCAGGGTTTGTATCCCAAAATCATTTGCAGAATGTGGCACTCCCTACAAAGCGAGCGGATGAAGGTTTTGACCCTAACGCTTACAAGCTATTCGCAAAGGCTGGATACAATCCCAATGAGTCGTCAAAGTTAGGGAAGCTCTAATCAGAAGCTGCAATGAGGCAAAAACGTGAAGGTTTGGGATACAAGCAACCGTAACCAGTGCGCATCTCAATAAGAAGGGCGAGTAGCAATTATATCACCGTAGAAGATGAATCTGCCACTTCTATCAGGCCTTCTGTATTTGACTGACTTGGAAAATCAAGTGTGAGAACTTTCATATTTGAGAGATTGGTTCCGTTAAAGAAGGGGAATAAGTTCGAGAGAAATTATTGAAATACAAGAACACCCACTTCGCCCAAAATTCATAAGATCTCTAAAGATTTCCAAAGTTTGGTTCCTTCTAGAATGAAACGACAAACAAAAGTCATGGTTTCGTGTGATGAAGTAGTGAAGGTGAAGCCATACACTGTGGTCTACACTAAAGAACGTGATGAAGACGAAGAAAGTGTGGGTTCTTTGTATCATGTTACTGCACAAAGAGAGCATGGTGTTTTATCTCTAATGGAGGATGATGAGAAATTGGACGATGTTTCACTATGTTATCACATATCCTTCAACGATGGGGAACCTCAAGAAGATGAAGATGCGAAAGATACTCCCCCGAAACTTGAAGAAGGGGTGAAGGCAACGGTTGATGCCTTAAAAAGAAGTTAGCCTTGGCATTGATGAAGAACCAAGACCCACCTACCTAAGTGCTTTATTAGAAGTTGATGAAGAAAGCACTTATATTGAGTTACTCAAGGAGTTTAGGGATGTATTTGCTTGGAGTTATAAAGAAATACCTGGCTTGGACCCTAAAGTGGCAGTCCATCACTTTGCGGTCAAGAATGGCGCTCGTCCTGTTAAGCAAGCTCAAAGGCGTTTTAGGCCGGACTTGGTTCCCCTGATTGAAACCGAAGTTAACAAACTCATTGAAGCTGGATTTATTCGGGAATTTAAATACCCAACGTGGGTTTCAAGTATTGTCCCTGTAAGGAAGAAGAATGGCCAGATTCGAGTGTGCGTCGACTTCAGGGATCTCAACAATGTGTGTCCCAAAGATGAATTCCCGCTTCCTATTTCAGAGTTGATGATGGATGCTACTACTGGGTATGAGGAAATGTCGTTTATGGATGGTTCGTCAGGCTATAACCAAAATCGCATGGCACCAAAAGATGAAGATCTTACTGCATTCCACACCCCCAAGGGTATTTACTGCTAAAGGGTAATGCCTTTTGGCTTGAAGAACGGTGGTGCTACTTACCAAAGGGCTATGCAGAATATTTTTGACGATCTTCTCCACAAGAATGTTGAATGCTATGTTTACGACTTGGTGGTAAAATCAAGAGAGAAGGGAGACCATTTGAAATACTTGAGAATGGTGTTTGAGTTGCTCTGGAGATACCAACTTAGGATAAATCCACTGAAATGCGCCTTTGGAGTTACCTCCGGAAAGTTCCTGGGTTTCATTGTCAGGCATCGAGGGATTGAAATTTATTAAGCCAAGGTAGATGCAATTTTAAAAATACTTGAGCCTTGGGATATTCATGAATTAAAAAGTCTGCAGGGAAAGATAGCATACCTTAGGAGATTCATCTCAAACCTAGCTGGGAGGTGCCAACCATTCAGTCGCCTCATGAAGAAGGGCATTCCTTTCAAGGGGGAATCAATAGATCTCCGCGTCCTGCCAGTTCGCTAAGTAGACTCACTCTACCGAGGGGCAACAAAGGCTGGAACTCTTCCTGCCAAAAACAAGGGACCTACTTCTCATCCTAGGAGTTATCAGGTATGAAAGAGTTCCCTCTCTGTCTGTCTCTCCGAGTTTCTACTACTAAGTAGCACTTCTGCTATTCAATCATAGAATCGATTCCGATCAAGCTGAAAAAAGTAAGCCCTATATATGTTATTAGTAAAGCGCTAACGCCCTATCTATAGTAAGGGGGCCTTTCTTGCTCGTTAGCGCTGTTTTTTGATTGCAGCTAGGGCGCCCCTTTTCTTTCTCAAAGTAAACTTTCTCGCTTGTTAGTCAAGCTTTGAAGTCCCTACTTTATTTAGATTTATGGGATATTTGAAGAAGCGCAGGTTTTCCACCCTATACCTATACAAGGGGCTGGTCTCGATCTCGCTTGGTGGTACCGCCCGGGCATCCATCCAATGCATTCTTTTCGATCTTGTACCCTATGTAGGCTTGCAAAGCATAGGCGTCCCAAGCGGTACACTGAACACCAACCCAATCTCGACGAAAAAAAGGAAAAGCAAGTACATCCTTAACGGCCTCTATTCCTGACGTGAACGGCCGCTTGCTTGGAACTAGTTGGCTTGGCGGTGCTTTCCTTCCTCTGTGGAGAGAAGAAAGAAAAAGGATGTTTCCCCGCTTTCCGTCCGTCGTGTATTCCCCCTTATGTCTTCTGTAAGAACGAGAGGGATGGGCTCCCCGCTAACACTTTTTCAGATATTCCCCCTTCCAAGGACGCTTTCTCGAGCCTTTTTCCCTCATCCCTTTTGGTTTGGGGACGACAAGTACTTCGTC